>JAYKTE010815770.1:0-17161 GCA_036873565.1 Xipholeptos notoides
TATATATATAAACACACATATATGTATATATATATGGAAAATAGAGAAATTAAATAGATGCCTAAAACAATGTCATCATTTTGAATAATTCAGCAGTAAAAGTTATTTTCAAAACAAAGAAGTGTGTTTTCAAAATGCCACATTTCAGTCCTGAAATAAAACCATTTTAGATTCCTATTTCATAATTTCCCTATTTTTTATTTGTTGAACTCTGTTCTTTTTTAACATCCTTTATATAAGTATATTTAATCATATAATTATGTATGTATAAACACACACATGTATACACATATAGATTAATCTATTTATGTGGGATATATATTTTCTTAAATATCTGATATACAGAATGAGGAAAATTATGTACAAGTAGCTGAAACCCCTGAATAAATGACCCCTAGAAGAATTATACTGATCCTTAAAGATAGAACATTGAAATGAAATGTTCCTTAATCATTATTGCCAAAAAAAAAAATGATATCCACTTGATAAATAAGCAAATAGGATCACTGGGTGTTATGACAATATGACAGAGCACATGTCATGCTGTATCTATTTGCCTGGATCACATATTAAATCACGTGCTGACCACAGGAAGACCAAAAAATACTCCAACCTTGAAACAGAAAATTTCTCTCACTAGAGACTGTAAAAATATATATACTTCTTGTACTGAATTGCTCTGTTCCTGTTCAATAGATGTTTAAACTATTTATTTCTCTATGTATTTATTATTCACAATACAACACTAAGTAAATAAGATGTATTTTGATAGAAAAGAATCTTGGGAAGTGATACCATAAAGCAGAGAGAAATGAAAAGAATAATTAACAAAGAATATTTAAAAAAAATTAAGAATCAAATCTCTTGTTAGTCTGGACATAGTTAGTTATGTTGCAAGATTATAGCACTGTTAGTGAATGAAGGGATGACTTGTTATGACAGAGTAAGGACCCACAGAAATGTAAATTCACTTATACGCACTGGGTATTTTCCCTTTTCCTACCATATGAGGTCAGCCATATATGACTTTTTAATTTCTACATACTATACTAATTGATGGTCCTCAATATCTTCTTTTAGTTGGTAGAATGTTATAACCTTTTATACTATTCCACAACTAAAATGAATTGTATATACACAATACTTGATCATAATTCTTGACAATGCTATGTTCTATTGGTGTTTTTGTCTTTGACATAATGTTTTTGAAGAGCAGAGCTACTTATAAATCCAAACATATATACATGGAACTTTGCCTATATGTCTGTGTGTGTGTGTGTGTGTGTGTGTGTCTGTCTGTCGTTATGTCTGTCTGTGGGTGAACTGGGCCGATTTTCTTTTAAAAATTCACAGTTGTACTAGAAGTGTTCTTAGAAAGATGTTGTTTCAATCCCCAACAAATATAAAAAATCATAATGTAAAAAAAAAAACAGCTTCTAGAAGGAATAGTCGAATTTTAACAAAATTTTAGACACTCTTAAAGTATACCATTCAAAGAATTATCAAAAAGTTTCATGACTACCAGCCCCCAAACTACTTTGGCAATTTTTAGTCTTTTATTTTAATTTTTAGACTTGAAATTTGATATATGAGATATTTGGGTCAGTGGAACAAATTTAATTTGGTTTTCAATCAGAAAAATAGCTGCTAAATGGCCAAGGGTTAGGCCAGCTGATATGGCTAGTATTGAATAAAAAATATCCAAAGGAACAAATACACATCTTAAGCTAGTGATCTTCTGAGTAGATCAGATACAGAGTTAAATAAAATAGAAATGAACATAATTGCAATAGGAACACAAGCAAAGAAAACATTGTGTATTATCATAAAAGTAATGGAAAAACTAATTAAAAAATGAATTTTTGGGTTCTTAAAAAATACTATCTACAGAGGCATATATTAAAGTCAGTAAAGGCATTAGTTTATATAAGTTCTAAGGGACAATTACATGAGGTTATAGCCTGAATTTTGACTGAAGCAGGCAGTAAAAAAAGAATACATGATAGAGATCGGTATTAATAACTAAAATAAATTTTGGAATAAGAACAACCTTCACGTAGGTATAGATATAATTGTTTGAGTTATAATTATATGGTTTATAACTTCTCTGTCCGATAGAAAAATTTCTAAGAAACCTAAAGGCTACATTTAACAAATAGTTGCAAATATAACAAAAAAAAAAGTTCAAATAATTCAAATATTACTTATTAAGACTCATCCCAGAAATAAAGACTTTTATAAATTAAAATCTGACTCATGAATGCTTTTGGAACCTCATTAAAAACAGTGGAATATTTTAATAAAGTCAATCTTACAGTTAACATTTTAAAAAATATTATATAGTAAATATAGAATGAATGAAAGCCAAAAGAAAACAGAAAATGTATGACTTTACTAATGTTGAATATATTTATGAATAAATATGTTTAAAAAAAAATAAATAGCTAAATGAATTTCCCTCTTCCTAATTTTGAATACTTTCACATCTTATAAACATATTTCTTATAATTGTTCACTTTCTTAGAATTGTATATTTGTTTTAAAAAGAAAAAACTATAGAAAAAATAGAGATGACAAAATTATGTTCATTTTTGTAAGGAAATGTAATAATTTCAAATCATTATGTGTTTTTTAGTATAACCTAATCTAAGTTCTAATAAAGAACATTTTTGTACTTAGTGCAACTGTAGGGTTTCTAGTTCTAGAGTATTAGTGTTAATGGAGGAGATAAAAATATAGTTATTGGCAGAGTGAGATCACATGCAAAAGCAGATGTTGTTCATCAAGTTCTCATGCAAAAATGAAAGTATTTTCCTTACAACTCTTTTGCTCAGTTTTTGGGACCAGCAATTTGGTCTAAAACTAATCCCAAACATATGCAAAATTGAAAACAATGAAAATGTTGCTCTGTACGAGTTATAACAACGCGGTACAAGAATAGAAATGAAATATGATACTTATCTTCCAAAAGATGTGACTTAAAACAAAGATTACAAGGAATTCATGGACAAATCACTAGTGTACAGAAGATAGTACTCAGAAATAATGGGATTGTTTTGTAACTCAGTTTTTCATATAATCAATACATATTAAAAATTGAGTCATTAAAGGTCAATTGTACTATGGTAACTAGTCTAGAAATTATTTATAAGTTCATAAATAATGATAATTGTAATAATAATAATTAAAATTATTATTATTATTATTATTATTATAAAGTCAATAAGTTTTGGAAAAAGCTATGGAAGCAACTTTATTTAACTGCAATAGTGGTTAAATATATTGTTATGGCTGATTTTAGTTAATCAAGACAGCTTCAAAGCTTCACCATCCATTCATTGTGGAAACAAATTTCAAATGATTGATATCATTGCATAGGACACATTATCTACATTTGAAAAATATTTTTTATTTGGTTAATAGAAGAGAAGTTACATTAAAATTTATAAGATCTTTTTTTTTTTAAATATTTTTGAATGTGGATTTCAACATTGAATTGCAATTTTTATTTATCACCAGCCAATGTTATTTTTACTATTATTATTAACATCATTAAATTATAGTAATAATATAATAAATAAACAATTTTGATATTAATTTTTCTATTAGAAGATTTATTATCTTTATTCTATTTTGATTACTTTATAACCAAACCTTATTGACTAAAAAAAGGGCACACAAACAAATTTAAAAAAAAAATGAATAAACCGATATAAAATGAAATAAACGAACAAAATAAAATAAATAACAAATAATAATCAAGGTAATTGGTTTTCGGAGTGCCATCCTCAGCTTTATTGTTATCTTCATAACATTTTGAACTATAAACCTTTTAGCATTCTTCTGAGGATCGAACTAAAAGAAATTCATGTAATAGAAAGCTTTGAACCAACTCTAAGATAAGGCTTTGAACCTACTCAAAGGAAATAATAAATATAAACATATTTCACAGACTTGAAACTTCTACTGAATCCTATTCCATAGAATCATAACAATCTACCACTGTGGATTGGATAAAGGTTAAAATTTAAAGTTCTATAAAATTCCAAAGTTTAATCATCTGAAGAAGGGTGACGGGTTCATTGGTAGAATCATTGTGAAGATGATATTAACAATGAGGATAAGTCTAAGAACTTGAAACACAAATTATTAAACCTCATTTCAAGAATTCTGATAAACCATAATAATAATAATAATAATGATAATAGAATTAATAGATAAAAAGAAACCATACAAATAAACTAACTGTAAAAAGTAGCATTTCTATCATGCAATCCTAACCATATTTAGTCCCACTCAGTTAAAAAATGAATGTCAACTATAAGACAACCATTTAGACTAATGATCAAACAGTGAAAAAATTGACAGTCAACAAAAGCTGTTGAATTTTTTTTATTATTCTAGAGTGCTAAAGTATATTTAATCCAGTTTTAGCATTTTGGATATGATCTTTTCTTCCTAGTAATCGCAGAAAAAAATAGATGGAACCACATTTAGCAATCTGCCCTGTTTTTTATGGACTTCATGAAATATTGTCACACTTAATCTTCAAAGATGCCCACAATGTTTCATCACTCTGCTTAACAAATTCACCAGGATGTAAAGACCTGCTTTTACTTTAACCGTATACCCCTGAACTGAAGAATTGCAGGTGTGATATATGCAGCCCAGTTAGCTAATTATAGTCTGGACTGTTCAACTATTTTCAGGATCACAACTAAATAATGCAATCTCATGATTTAAAATATCTTGGGTTTGATAAGTCTACAGTCATTAGCATGGATAGCCTATATGAAAGGCAATGTACAACTGGATATTTTTAAAGGAGTGAATAGAATTTACAATATTCCTATTGTTATTAATCAAAAGTTAAATATAACAGAACATACTGAGTTTATATTTAACATATACAAGTCTATAGGAATAAAATTTAGAAATTGAATGCAGCAGCACAAAATCCAGGAAAAACTAGAGCTAACATGTTGGTTTTTATATACCTGAGCTCTTAGCGGCCTGTTAAGACTAACCTCATATCTCATGAATAAAAAAAGCATGTTAATGGCCAAAATATTACAATCATCCTAATCATATGAAGAATATAATTCATATTTTATATTAATTAGCTAAAGAGGAAAATCTGCTGTTCTTGCAAAAACAACATCAACATTATCTTTAAGATATTAAAATTTTTCTTTCATTTATTTTTTTTTTTAAATATACAGAAAAAGAGGAGATAAAAGAGACAAACATTCATAATAAACTAAAACTTGCATGATGAAATGAAGAAAAACTCATCATAAAAATGAAACCAATGGACAGTAAAGGAGCCCACTTGTTTCAGAAATAGATGATAATGATAAATAGAAGTATTACAGGAGTGCAATATAAATCTTTTGTCTGCTATGACACAAAAGGACACTGTCTTCAATAAAGGACTGTCTGGACATAACACAGTATAAGCTTTAATGGGTAAATCAAAATCCCAGGATATAACAAACGTTTGAAAAGCCTTTCTTTTTTTGTTTTTTGGGATGGAGAATTTCCCACATGTAAGTAAGAAATCTTGCAAGTTGATGTGTATATTTTAGTTGCAATAAGAAAGAAAATGTGTCAGGTGAGTGGTTAGGGTTGCATCTGAAACATTTATAAACCAAGTCAAGAAGGAAAAGACGTCAAAGAAAAAGCAAAAAGAAGACAACCTTTGTCCAGACAACAGCTACAAAATCTGTACAAGCCAGTTATGAAGAAAAATACATGTACAATCATTACCTTACTTTCTGAATGAAGAAGATATGCAAGATAAATATCCTGGTCACTTAGGGAATTAGCCGTTTTTGTGTGAAAGGTAGAAAAAATTGAACTTTATTAAACATTTTATTTTTTTTGGTTTTTGATATGGAAAAATAGTTTCAAATCTCTAGCTTCACATGAAACTTCAATTCAAATGTTTATGTATATAACAAATAAGATGCAAAAGGGTGTGAATTGAATTTTTCTATTTTTGTCCTTATAATTGTTAGCTTCACAATCCTTCACAAAGGGTTGATTGGCCGAAATATTGTGTCAATAACAAAAGAAAAAAAAAGTTTATATAACAACATAAACATAAACTTATGCAAAGAAGTGTAGACATTGCCAAAAACTCAATTTAGAGGCTGTGGTTATTACCATAAATCAAGCTATTTATGCCAAGGTCCAGATGATTAGATAGAGAAATCCCCATTTTGTGGAGAGATTGGTTATTCAATTTGATGCATTCCACACAACGCTCTCTTTCCTCAGCTGCCTGGGAAAGGGGTTTAGTGATGGCCTTTTAGATATACTAATAAAATCAGTTGTCGCCCCACAGCCAGTGAAACACAGTGTTGATGGCTAAACACTATAACAGACCTGTCAGAGCTCATAAGTTGACTGCCGAAGCAACACAGATACGCTTGATTACCTGTTTAGATAGCATTCCTAACAAGGAGGCAGATCTAGTCTGATATCTGCTGCAATCATTCCCAGGACCTCGGTAAAGCTCAGATAACATTTTCAAGATTTCTTTGCTTCCTATGAAGAGTTTGTGCATGTTGGAAACAAAAGCAAACTATTCTCTTTTGTAGCTAACATGCGTATGGATATTATCATCAGGAGTCCTGATACAGGTATACTCATTCGGGGTCACTTTGCAAAATCTAATTCCTGAAAATTTATACCCCCACAGAAGAAAAGAAAGAAATGTAAAGACAATGAAACTGAAAGCTGTAAAAGAAAGCATTAAAGACAAACTTGCTAATGCATTGATGAGTCTACCTTGCTTCAACAGTTATAACACTGAAAGTTCCTTTTACAGCAAAGGAAGAAAGGGACTTTAACTTATTCTGTTCTGCAATCAAGGATCTTGGTGGAAGAATTCTTCATAAATGCAGGCACCGCAAAATCATTAGAGACCTTCATATACAGATTGTAGGAACAGTGAAACTCCCTTTTTATGGACAAAGATAGATATATGTTTTGATTCCAAAGTAAATCCGAAATAACAATGCCTCTGAATCAAGACGGGATAAATGAGGACATGAGACATGCCAATTACCAAGCAGCTATCTATAAAAGGAGCTTTCATGCAAAAACAACTATATCAGCTCCTGTCTGTCACGGATGAAAGATGGAAAATAACGAGTTAGTAATTCACTGGATGAATCTTCCTCCTTTTCCAGAGAGTTTAATAGATTTAATAAACTATTCTGCAAAATGTAGAAAAAAGTAATTGTACAGATGCTAACATATGCACTTTTCTCCACAATAAGGTACAATACACAGATCACTGCAAATGTACGTGCTGTGAACATAGTAGAGACGCTTGGCCCGGCAGAAAATACTGATACTGGTAATAACATTAACAGTGACAGTGCCGATGACAGTGACAATGATGACAAGAAATAGAATTTGCATTTTAATTTTCAATAAATTGCTATCAATAATGGTATTTTCCTTTATAAAAATTGTGTTGTTCTTATTAATTTCTAACAAATGTGCAATGAATGAACTTCAGAAAAAATAGTATGATGTTCTGGCAAGTAATAATATTTGTTTTCATGTTTTCTTCCACCCTCAATGTAGGTCACAGAATGAAAAAAATCTAGAGTGAAATTGATGGTTGGACCTGCAGTCTATTAAGCAGTTTAGCATTGAGTGATTTGATGTTTGTGCGACTTATATAAACACTGTTTACCATGTAATTATGTAAAAGTAAATGAAAATATTGAAAATCATAATTAATTTTGAGCATTGGTAAGAAACTTAATCATTACTTTTTATGAGATTTTTTATGGAAAAAAGATCGATAAGAACTTACCTTGGCTGTGAAGTGATCGAAAGAGATCAGTTGGTGTATTGCTTTTGCTTGGTGTCTTGCCTAGCATTTCTTCAACATCTTGCTTCCTAAGTTTTGTATGGCCAATACGTGCTGAAAATAAATGAATATTTGAAAAAAAGATAACTCAAAATACTTATTAAAAAGGATATGATGTTTGTTTTCTCATTTCTATAGATATTTTGTGTTACAACTATCTCATACTAATGATCCACACATAATTAACAATTTCTTTAAAGGGTTTTCTAAAGCAATCCTGGTTAATCTAAATATCATTGAAAAGATAATGGTAGGCATATGCTTATTTAAAAACTTTATTCCTTATCATGAATTTAAAATTACACTTCTATTTCACTAATTATCTGCATACTGATAAGGTGATATTTATAATAATTCAACTAGATATCTTTCCTAGAAACATAATATTATATGTAGAGTAGCAAGAAAAAGGAGAGAAATAAAAAGAAAGAGGAGATAAAAGAGAAGAAAGTAGAACATTAGGGATATTTCTTGAGATATCTATTTAAAAGTATCCAGAAGGACTTTTTTAGCTAAAATATTGTGAAATATCATAGAAACAAACCCTTTAGCTAGTTTAGTGACAACTTTTTAGTTTATCAGTTTGAGGACATAATATACATCCATACAATAATAACTCAAGATATACATCCATATAATAATACCCGAAAATTCATCAAAAAAGTAATCATTTGATACTTCTAATAAATTCTTATTGAAATATGAAATAATACAAAGACTAACTGGCTGAAAAATATCTCTTCTGAAGTATTCATAGAAAACAAACACAAAAATGATAGAAAACCAGATTATAAATGAATAAACCATATTTATTTTTGATTAATATCAATAAATAATTTGGAAATTTGCATAGATTGATTTCATTCTTATTAGAAATCATCAGTGCAACTTGTCCAACTTGAATTATTATTAGTTGCTCCCAGAGATCAATGATTAAAGATATAACCTTCTATTATTGCAGTCGTGAGTTCAAGTTGGAGGAGTTGTACTAATGATTTCCATATGCAAATTTCCAAATTATTTATTGGTTTTTATTTAAAAATAGATATAGCTTATTCACTTATAATACTGTTGGAATGTAGATTCCATTTAATATATATACCCAAAACCAGATTAATGTCACATGAACTTATTGTACTGATTGCTATGATTCAACAAAAAACAGTAAGTGATAAACATTTATTATAATGGCACAAAACCATCTGATATTCTGATTTCCTAGATCAGCAGAAACCAAGTTCATTTGTTTTCAATCAAATATTGATATCAACAGTTAATTCCAGACGATAAATATAGAGGACTGCTATATTTAAATAGTTTAAATTTTAGATACAATCCATGATTAAATCTAAAACATTATTAAAATAGAACAGTTAAAATTATACAAAAATTTACAAGCAAACTTTAATAGTTCACAAGTAGTATGACATAATTACAAGTAAAAAAAGATATAAAATGATATTTTTAGTTTTAGTTCCCTGTAAAAATTATTTTTTGTGTGACAACCTTTAGTTTTTGCTTTAATTGACATAAAAATAAATCCAAATAAAAACAAATAATGAGAAAGTACAAAATGATTTAAAATGAATAATTTTTTTCTAAAATCTTGAATTTTTAAAGAAGTAATTATTCCTTACTATTTACTATGAACTTTATAAAGTGCTGACAAGATAAACATCAACAGTCATCACATTCCTATTATGGCAAGAGTTCATTATTCAGTTATACTACATAAATATTAATGAATGATATTTAAATCATTAAAGCAATTTGTACACAAACACATGCAGATATTAATGTCAGGAATAAGAATGCCCAAGTGACATATCTAATTAAAAATTAAGATGGAAGTTAAAATCTTCATTATCAACAATCCAAAAATAGCAAAATCATAGTATTGTGTTTTTCTTTAGATATATAGATTTAGAAAATATTGCTTGAGCTAATTTCTCAATGAAAACATAAGATAATTAGTAAATTGGGAATTTATAAAGTTAGATCAGTTCATAATACTAGAATATTTTAGAATATTTTATACAAGGGATACTTCTGAACACAGCATATCTACATTTAGACCTGATTTCTAAAAAAAAAATTGTTCAATTATTATTATTTTTTGAAAAACCAAAAATTAATCAAAAATGCATTTTACATTTTCTAAAAAGGATGAAACAAAAATTCACAATAGTTCATCATAATGGTTTTGAAAAGAAACAATAGAAATACTATTCAATTTCAGTAACATTTCTAAAATACAAATACTTTGATTTTACAAGTCAGCAGTAACCCTCTATAACTTGAAAAGTCAAAAATTCATAATTTTTGAATGAATATAGACTTTTCAGTTTACTTAGAATGAAATAAATAATCCCATTTCATGATTAGGGTAACTTCATGTCAGCACAAACTTCAAGAACTACATTTCCTTTCATTTCTTAAAATCTATTGGTATAAATTATCAAAGTTTCTGTAATTGTACTATTTGAATCTATTTACATTTACTTTAAATTTTGTATTTGAAAGCATGCATTTGAAGCATAAAACATCTCTATAAGCAATGGTTATCTTTCATTCAAATTAAATTGGATTTTCAGAGTTTATTATTTCAGTGAACTTGAATTTCTTAATATGAATATAAAAATATATTTATTAACATTTAAAACCATTCATTAATTTTCAAGGCAATACCATTTTTCTTTAAGGTCAATATTTCTAATTTTTAAAATCTACAAAATATCTCAAATATAAAAAATCTCAAAATATTTAAAGTATAACAGTTACTGTACCCATAGTTCAAAGATGATGATGAGGAATAATAATAATAATAATAATAATAATAATAATAAAAAGAAGAAGAAGAAGAAGAAGAAGAAGAAGAAGAAGAAGAAGAAAAGTTATTATTGTTATTTTTAGAAAAATGTGTTCTTTCAGTTTGTATAACAATTTCAATGTATATTTCACTTTAAAGATAAAAGTATATGGGGCATTTTACATTTTTACCAACATATAAGAAAACATAAATAATTAGAAATTATGCAATATAATGAATGTAACAGAAATGGATAGTTTAGGGAATGCCATGTAATATAACTTTAAAAAACAATTAACTTTTATTATTCAAAAGCACACAACATTTTTTCATATATTTATAATGTAACCAAACAACTAAATGATATCTTTTTAAATAATTGAATTAAATTAATAATTAAACCTTTTTTATAAATATATTTAACACTGTTGTTAGCTTTCATTTTATTTCTTCATTATCAATTCTACCTATTTTCTTCAGTAGTCTTTGTGCTAATTTGACAATAAATTAAATTTTCAAAGATTTTATAAAATAATTTCAATCTTAAAAGAAAGTCTCATAAATAAAATCAACCAAAAAAATATAAATCGTTAAAGTTTTATTCATAATTTATTTGCATTTTATTCATAGTTTTAAATGAAGGGGGTTAAAAAATGAAAAGGTAAGGTACATTTAGACAAATAAAAAAGAACTATTCATTATAATATAATAATAATTAAACCTTTATAAAGATCAATATTCATTTAATAGTGAAAACTTCATAATGACTGGATTATTAATTAATTTTTTGTAGAATTCTGAATAGACAATGTTTAAAATTAAAAATACTTTTTTTCTTTCATTGGCAATTCCTACAATAGTTATTCTCTAAGTTAATTATAAATATTGCAATTTGTTCATTTTTGACTAATTCTGAAACCATCTATGAAATGAAGAAATTTCAAATGTAAGAGTTATTTCAAGTAATTAAAAGTGAAGGATATGAAATCTGTTCAAAACTTTGAATAGCTGATTATGTTAGGATTCCCATCATATCAATCTTGGAGTACATATTTGAATATCTTAATAAATTTATTGATAATAGTCAACAGCGGGTGAAGTTTTTTTTATATCATCAAGTAACTTATCTAGACTTGATCAAATATTAACTCAGAATAATTGAAAATAAGCAAAATAACTTAAAAAATGATAAAGGAACCTGTAATAACATATATATAAAGTGGTTGCTGGAATATACTGAGAGAGAGAATGAGAAAGAGAGAGGGAGGTAGGGAGAAAAAGAGTGTGTCTGTGTGTTATGAGTTATCTTTAAATCCTCAACCAAGTAGGTGGGGCACATTAACTATAATAATCTTAAAAATATCATTTTCCCCCAACAGAGACAAAGTTTATTAACTATGGATAATGTCCACCTGGCAGTAGTTATAACATAAGTCCAATAATAATAATATGAGATTTAAAATAAAAGAAATATAATAAATTTAGAGAGGCAGCTCCATAGGGTAGTAATTGGTCCTTAAACAGCAACATAAAAAATGATACATTAAAATCTTATTTGAAGTATTTATTGGTATATACACTGGCTCAAGTACTTGTACATCAAACAATTTTAAGGCTTAAGAGATAAAAAACACTTCAAATAAACAATCCATTTTAGATAAAGAAGTAAATTTCCTTAATTTTATAAATATTTCTGCTGCCTTAGATAGAACATTGACATTAATATTTTCAAAATACTTCTATACTTTCACTAAGTAAAGATTAATGTTTCTGTGATAAAGATACTAAAGATGTAAATAACAAAATACTCTAAACTTAAAAGTTAATCAAATATACATTGCCTTGAGTTTAGTAATAAAAAAAACACTCTAAAATTTTAAAAAGTGTCTAATGAGGACAGTTTTTAAAACATTCAAGCAAAATATTGGATAAAAACTTCAAATTCAAAACATAATTTACCAAAAGCCAATCTTCATTGAGGATAATTCACATATGTCAAAGTCATGGCCCGCAGGCCTGATGTGGCCCGCGAGAGGGTTTTATCTGGCCCCCAGCAGATATAATGTACACACCAGTACTATATTTCCCACATTTTTATATAAAGGACATTTGTATTTTGTGCCTGCTTAAATTAAAAATTACTGACAGAGTCATAAGAAAATATTGCTTTGGTGAATGGTAACACTGATTACAAAAGGATGAGCACATAAAAAATGGCCTTGTGCCAAACTTAGGTTGGTGCTCGACTAAGTAAATATCATATTGTAATATATTTATGTTTTCAGTAGGTTAAATTTTGGTTTCAATGATGATTGGACAGTCCGGCCCTCGGCTTGCAGCAAAATGTTTTATTTGGCCCTCTGTCCATTTGACTTTGACACCCCTGGGATAATTGGTACTCTCAAATACACGTTCTAACCTAATCTCATTTTCAATTTTCTTTCATACTTGTGCAGAGTATTTTCAGCAGCAAATGCATATATGGCTCATGTCTGACATAGGAATTCATAATTGCATGTACATATTATGTGCATCCTACAAGTACATACACATAGCTATACAGACATTGGAGCAGCAAACTAAGTTACAAACAAGGCCAGTTTTATGTGCTTATTAAATTTCTTAATTGTTTTAAACTCAGTGTTGCCCTTCAATTAGATGAATTACCCGCATTGAGTTGATGGGTCTCATTTACCTGGGGTTTTTTTTGAACTTATGAAATTTTGGGTAAAACAAAAAATTCAAATTATTTAGATAACTTGAGAAATCAATATTGCTATGATGATAAATCTTGATATTACTTTGCTTTCGATTATGATGTATATAAATTGACTAGCAGCATAGCCTGGCATTGCTTGTGCAACGCTAAAAACGAGAAAAATTGCTCACCATTTTCAAAACATCAGCTGCATTTTTCAAGCAATTTTTATGGTTGAGCACTTAAAAATGCACACTGAAAATATGTCTATTAACATGCAAATTATCAGAAGAAATAACTTTCCAGAATTTGTATTTCGTAGATGTATAATTAGTTGAAAATTGATTCTAGACAATTATTTTTGTAGCTGTTATAAATTAGACACATGTGTGAAACATAAGTTATTGTATTTATAATTGTAACAGTGGCACATACAGTTCTTCCTTCTCAGTAGAAAACTTGTGGATATAATGACATCTAAACTGTGAAGGAAGTAAGAAATATTAAAATCTCTTGGAAGTGGACAATTTTTTAAATACAGTTTTCCACAAAATAATATATATTAAAAAACCCTGTTTTTCACTAATTTCAAGGTTAAACTTTGTGGGCTTTATGAAAAGTTTTGAGGTGATATTGGTATAATCAATCCATTTAAAGACATAGTTGAGACCCAAGACTATCAACAGTTTTTATCAATAACCTATGTTTTAGAATCTGTTGGAACATATCAAGGTAGTGAATTCCAATTGCAGACATTTAATGAAAATAGAAAAGGCCAAGAATCATAAATTTATTAATTCAAAGCCATATTTGGAGAAGGTATTTCTCATTCTGTTATATAGTAGGTAATCCAATATAAGCAATTTGGTAATCCAATTGGAAAGATTATGCTAAAAACATGATTTGGGTAAAACAAATAACATAGGTTTTATTGTAGTTAACAGCACAAAAGAAAGAGTATATTATGAATTGAAATGGATGACTGCATAGAGATCCATAAGATAAGTGTTAAGGGTTTTTCAACAAAGCTAAAGTGTATCAATGAAAATTTAGTTCAATGAACCTAACAGAGTTGGATAGAACTCAGAATGGTATTATTTAAAGCGAATAATAAGGGAGAATTTTGAAATCTGAAAGAACACTTGGATTAGAAGGAAATTTGAAAATTATCAACATAATATAGCAAAAAATGTACACGTTTTCAATGCTATCAAAATAGGTAATTCATTTATGTACACCTTATATATATGTTTTGATTCAAATATCTTCATAAATTTTTTAATAATCCAAATGTATTATTTATATAAATTAGGTATTTATTTTTCATCTATTTCATTGGACATTTAATAATGATAAAGTTATATTTTATTGTCTCAATACTGATTATCCCACTGACTTATAAAAAAAACTAATTATGTTTACTTCATTCCAAAATTTATCTCTCTACTTGCTTCTCTAACAATTGATAAAGTGGACAAATCATTTTTATTTTCACCAATAATCTAATTATGGAATTAATCTTTTTTGTAGAGAAATCAATAACTATTAGTATAGTCTTACAACAAAAATAAAAAGCCAATATATTTTCAGGGAATAGAGGCAAAGAGAAAGAGATTATAAAAACAAACAAGAAGTAAAATGGAAGAAAAAGAAGAAACATTAGAAATTGTATTTAATTATATGATTTAAAAATTAAAAAAAGAGGCAAGAGGAGGAAAAATATGGAAAAGAAAAGAAAAAGTTAAAAAAGAGAAAAAAAAGACTGAAAATGACATAGGAAGAGATAAATTATGAAAAAAAAAAAAAAGAATATGAGAATGTTATGAGGTAAAAAAATGAAATAGAAGACATGTGCTTAAAGAAAAGAAATAAAATAAGAAGGGAATTCAATTATAAAAACAAAACTAAAAGACAAAAAAGAGTATTAAAAAAAAAGAAAAGAAAAAGATTGAAGTAAAAGAAAAAAAAAATTGTAGAAAGTGAGAATAAATATATATAGAATTAATAAAGAAAAACTAACTTTATCCCTAGAACTAAATTTGTTGGTATCATATATAAATGCACACACATATATCTAAATGTGTTAATATAAATAAAAAGAATAATAGTAGAAGGAAAAAAAACAATGTATGAAATAGTATTTAGGAAAAAAATATTAAACAAGAGAGAAAGAATGAAAATTGTAATTTGAGGAAGGGAGTAATTGAAGAAAAATGAAATAAATCAATTTTACATAGAAATAGACAAATAAAAGAAAAAGAGAGAAATTTAAGTCAAGTATAAAAGAAGTAAAGAAAGCAATAAAATAAAATAAAATTAGAAAGAAAATATGAAAGAAAGAAAAGAAATGAAAAAGGATATTGATTAGTAATGATAGTATCAGTGCATGTACCAAACAGAAAAACAAAATTGTAAAAATTATTCATGTTCTCCCTCAGACATAACATCGGAGGAGTTCGTGTCACATATAATAATTCAAATTTTCTTCCTGACTCTTAAGACAAAACAGAAGATAATTTCTAAAATGGGAAATACAGGGATAAATGACCAATCAATTTCATTTACACGTTAATTAATATATTTAGATTTGGATTACAATGATGATAATTTGGCTAGGTACAACTGAACTTAAAATAGATTTGATTTAATTCAAAACAACAAATTACAAATCAAGTTCATTTATAATAATAAAAAGTACAGGCAGAAAGCTACTGAGCAGCCGTTATCAATTTAATTCAGGACCATTTAGGAGTTTGATTTTTATCAATACTAGATTTAAGGAGAACATAAGTCAGACTAGGCTAATTTTAAATTATTTACTATCACATAATGGTTACCAATCTATTTTCATATATTAAGCAAATTATATTAACCAAACTTAATGCTTCATTATAGTATCATTGTACATCTGACCTAATTAAAGTAAGAGGATACTAATAGTAAAGTAAACATTTTAAATTATTCATCGAAATCCTTGAGATGATGTATGATGAATTCTAAAAGTATTAACCAGACTATTTTCCTCATCCATATTAATACTTTTAGGAACGTTGTGAGAAAGAAAATAATATGGATGAGGAAAATAGTCCGAAGACCTTCTACTATAATATGAATTTAGCATTTTGCATAAAGTGACTTATTACACTCTATAAGTTTAGCATCCTCTGTAGCAATAAAAACTCTCTAAACCATTAATCCTTCATGTTTCACAGTCATTTTGATACAACTTTAAAAGATCTTTCACCAGATTTTCTAATGCAGCTTTTTAAGGCATCACTGGAAAGGCACAATCATAATTAATCAGATTAAAAAATGTTATGAAAGCATTCCGCATCTTTCCATTGATATAAGGAAGCCAAGCTATTTTGATTTTTGATGCTTTTCCTGCTCAACAAAGGTTTGTTAGTTAACTTTCTTGAGGTGAATCCTATTTCTTTTGATTTTCTAGATATAGTACTTCTAGAGAGTGCATTGCTTTGAACTCTTTAGAATAGTTTACAAAGGTTTACTTTCAATCTAAAAAGTCATTGTCTTTCACAGTAAATGCCCAAGGGTGGCCAGACCTCATTTTCTGGATACAGCAACTTTGGATTTTTAACACAAACCAATTTGCTTCATGTTTGACAAAGACATTTTCAGAATTTTTTTCTTTAACAAATTAAAAATTTCTTTAAAAGCAGGGATCTACAGACAATTTTAATTTTAGTTGACCTTTGACAACTAAATATTTTCATTTACTAGCCAAATAGAAAAGTTACTA
>JAYKTE010816881.1:0-17159 GCA_036873565.1 Xipholeptos notoides
ATAAAAGCATTAAAATTAACATCCTTAGCGTCCGGTTCGACTTTGGTGCAGTGGATAGTGTATGTTTATGGCGGCAGTCAAAGGTTTGATTTCAGTCTAAGTAATTCAATTTTTTTTAAAGTAGAAAAGATTTACATGTGTGCGTATATTTCTAGAATATCAATTTTTTATTAAATTAATTAATTTAATTACAACTTTAAATAAATTAAACCGATCAAATTTTATTTAAAGTTGTAATTAAATTAATTAATAAAATTTCTAAAAAACTAAATAAAATTTGATCGATTTAATTTATTTAATCATAGACTTTAACTTAGCAATGATTTCTTTGTTGAAATAACATTTATGGTGCTCTGACTAAAATAAATCAGTTGTGTTTGCTTCCATAGACAAAAAATATTTCTTTTTGCACAAAAAAATAATACTGCCTGCTATGCTTGACTTCTATTTTCTGTCACAGAAAATCAGACATAGATATACATAAGTTGTCCTGTTTCTCCAGTTTGTCCTGTTTACAAATATAGTTTTCTATTTCTGATGTCTAGATCTCTTGCAATAGCCTGTCAAAAAGGGTACATACCCCTACCTTATCAAACAATTTTCTAATGGTCATTTTGGCTAGTTACTGCTTTATTAGGTCAGGGTCAATAGAGTTAAACAATTGGAATCCATAATATCTTTATGCTTGCATTTGTTTTCAATTTGAATATGATAATGCTCTTATACAATACTCTAACAGTCATTTAAATTATTTGGACTATTGTTCTCACCCACATTCTTATATACAGAGGTTTCAAACAAAAATTCTGAACTTAAGTGTCACTTGTCATTTAGACTACACATTGATCTATATGTATATATTATTTCATAATAATAATATAGAGAACAAATAGAAGCTACAAAAAAAATCAAAATTGCAAGTGATGAACAAGGCAGTCCATTTTTGCATCTGGAGCATGCTTGTCACATACATCTCTGTCATCACTATGAAACCAACACACCCATCTCTTAACTGTGCTGACATCAACTGCCTCAGCTTTGTAAACCTAGAACAAGATCCGGTGGATGTCAATTTGTTCAATTTTTTCTGCATGGGGGAATTAATTACACATCTCTGCTTCTAATGCATGCCCAGGGATTGCTTTCTTAGAGTCTCACACTGTCAATATCTGCAACAAAGGGATGAAACTTTCAGGTTACGAATGGATAACTTCAATCGTCATAACAATGCAATTTGCAATTTCCGCTGATTTATTCGGACGGAATAAAACAAAAAGTAGAAGGCATTACTTTTGGACCGACCCTTGTATATTACATATTCCAAATCTAAATGTTGTCAAATAAATCAATTAAATATCTGAAAAAATAAGAACATATCAAGTAAAATGTTAATCCTGAGCTATTCATAAGTCAACATCGGATATATTACTCCAGATGAATGACACCTAAAACAATGAAGAGGAGTGTAGAAGTCATAAAAATTTGAATAATAATCTCAAGTATTATTTAATTCGCCGAAGAATTTCAACTGATATTTCTTACATAATGTTACCATTTCTTTGTACTAATTCAATAGAAGAACATAATTTTTTACTTTTCTTTTTTAATTAATGACATAATATTCAAAGACCTTCAATTCATGCTTAGGCTCATACTCTGTTGATTTTGTTTGCTTTTTTATTGAAAACTTAAGATATTGGTTGACAACACTCAAATAGAAGTATAATCTAATTAAGTGTAAGTAGATTTTTATAATTAGTTGCTACCCAAATTAATAGTTATTCTAAAAAAACAGAACAAAGAAGTTTATAAGCACACAAAGGGTCAGGATAATAACCATTTAACTTGATAGAAACATCATACTTTTATGTGGATAATACTAGCTACCTCAAATAGTTTAGTAACTGAATTTTTAAAAATTGACAACAGTGAAGAAAAAAATGTTCCATTAAAATAATAAATTCAGTTGCTTTGAATAACATTTTATTAGATTATATTTAAGAATTATTAAGTAACATTACTATTGAGCTTTTAATTTGAGAAAGTACAAAGATTTCTATTATTAGTTAACAAAGAAGATTCAGGAAATAAATTATTAAGAACTATTAACCCATGGAAAGCATATAAAGAGGAGTTAAGTTACTAGAGTTACATCATAAAAAAAATTTCTATTCGTTTGGTATTTTTTTATTATATGGAAAATGAAAGAAAAATAACAAATAATTTTCTAAACTTTAATGAAATTGTTTATTTTATAACCTGTTAAGGTGTATTGCAACTAAAGCAAATGTGAAATAAACGTGTCAAAATTCAAAAGCAAATAGGGTGTAAGCAAGAATATACAGTTTCTATGCTGTCGCCCACACAAATATTAAAGTCATGCACCAATAAAACTTTGCTAAAAAGTATTTTTCATTTTTAACTTAAAAAATTGCTTCATATAATAAACACTTTAAATAGTTGTCCAACAAAATTACAATCAAATATAGCCACAAAATAGGCTCAAGAAGATTGAATAGTAAGACACTTTCATCTATGTCTTTTGCACAATAAATTCATAAATTTATTTTTCTTTAGATCATTTGTTTGAAAACTAAATACATATCTTATTTAAATCACAAGGACTAGCATAAAAAATTGAGTTAGAAATTAGATGATATAAGTAATACTAATCTATATTCATCTTTTAAAAAAAGTATTTCTTGATTTGCAGTAATTAAGTAAGCAAGCCCAAAATCCTTGTCTCAGTGTTGCATTCACTTGATAAAACCCTTGGGAATTGTATGGATTCTGATTTCTTCCAGCTAATAGTTATAATAGTTAATAGTATAAGTACTGTTTTACAAACCTATTTATGAAAGAAAGACAAATCAAAACTGAAATTCTTAAAAAGAAAAAGTGTGTGTGTGTGTTTAATATATGAAATTAAACTATCTTGTGTGTTAGTGATTTATCGAAAAGAAAAAAACTCAAAGAATAATCTGCTTCAATAAATAATTTGACACAACATCTGAATAACTTATATATTATTTATATTTGTTTAAACTGATTCCAAGTAACATCAGAGTTTATATCAAAAGTGTTTATTGTCAGGTTTTTACCATTTGACCTAATTAAAATTTACTCAGCATGTATGAAAAATTTCATGATTTAAGATTTTGAGCTCTTTAAATTAAGTAGTTTTATTATAATAATAATAATAATAATAATAATAATAATAATGATGTGGAGTCTTCCTAGAAATAATGGGTATATTTAGCTAGTATGTATATGGGAACAACTTGTGTCACCTCCAAATAATTGTCTTTTAGAATTTATATGAAGCAATATTTATAAGGTTTCAGGTTTGTCAAAACTAAATTATTCAAAGTGATGTCCCTTTTAAAGTTCGCAGCACAAAAAAATCATGCTAACAAATCAGTTTTCAAATGTATCTGTTTTTTACAATCTTTGTCATAAATTTGCTATCAAATATTTGTTTTTAAGTGTATAAAAAAACTGCTATAGTCATGTGAAAATGATATATGTCACAATGAAATTGTGCCAAGAGTTGAATTAATTATTTTTAACCTCATTTACAATTTGACAGGGTAAATCAGGGTGGGTTTTGAACCTAGTTGATTAATTTCATCACATTCGCCCCCATGACTTAAAAAAATTCAAGCCAGAATAACTACTTAGATAAGAGAAGTGTACTACACAAAATATTAACATAAATATTTTTGCTTTTGAGTGGGAGTACTCAGAATTTTTGTTTTAAATTCATACTATATATTGTTTTAAAATTATCAAGACAGCTGTCATATTTTCAATCGGTTATTTTAAGGGTATTTGCATCAAGATTAGAAAAATAAAGGACTTTTTTTATGTAATAACTTGTTAATTGACATTCTTAAGAATGGATATGTCAAAGGGATACCACCAGTTTTCAATTTTTTGTTTCTTTCAAATTTAATTTTTTTCATTGTTTTCCTTGAGGGCAATCAATATTCAGTGATAATTATTATCATATATATTTATAATAATTATTTCTTACAAAGTAATTGTCTTAACTTCATGATACATCAGTATAGTATTACAAGAATAGTTGAATTTTCTCAATCTGGAAAAAGTATATGTCATTTCCTCTTTTTAAAAAAGTATTTATTTACAGACACCTTTCTTCTTATCAGCAGCCAGATGGTTTTCACAAATAGTATGGTGTCAGCCAATGTAATCAGCAACTTTAGTCAAAGTATTGGTAATAATAACCCCTAGATAATTCTAAATAGCAGAGACTATTGTTTTAAGATAATTATTCTAATTTTAATTCAAACATCAACAACCAAATTCAATTGAAGAATATTAATAAAAAACAAATAAGATTAGAATAGAAAAGATATAAATTGAAAATTAATCATAGTTTACTTCGATACTCTTCATCATTAATCTATTATTATGATCTTGATCAATCTGCTTCTTTACTTTCATGTCCATTTATTTTTTTTTTTAATTAGAACATAGTAAAATCTTTCCATATTATTAAAATCAGTTTACTCTACTTATAAACAAATAAAACACTGATGACTTGGCTAGAAAAGTTGATAGGTTTAAAATAATGTTAAAAGCATTAGAAGCTGTCTTAGCTTTCTGTCTTAGTTGTCTCATAAGAGTGAACTTACAATTTCAAATCTAAGTATGTTTTACTGATGAGTTCTGAATAAGAACAAAGTGGACTATCTAGAACTTCCTACTATTATGTAGAGAGAGAGGGGGGGAGAGAGAGAGGGGGGGTAGGTAATCCTGCTTAAATTGAAACTTCATTATCAGCATAGCCAAATAAAAGAACCATAGAAATATTCATAAATTGAATCATTTACCATAATCATAAAAGGCATTGATATCTGAGGATTTTACAAATTAGTGATAGCCAATGGCACTGGTTTTCCAAATCATTTTCATAGAAAAGTAACGGTTTTCTCCTATCGCTGCATAATGAGCATGTAAAACTGGCCTTGTGCCTAACTTGGGTTTGTGCTTGATCAAGTAGATATATTCTTCTATCTATGCATTAAATTACCTTTTAACTTTTTTATTTATTAATTCAAAATTAATGTACATACAGAAATTAATTAAATTTCCTTGAAATGTGTCAATATTAAAGTTACCTAGTCTTGAAAAAGCTGAAACTACTTTTACTTTACTGAGGTTTATGGTTTGAGAAAATTTAAAATAAACATTTCTAAAAACACGTTTACTAGTTCAGAGTGCGAGTGCTCTATATCAATATTCTCTTAAGGAGTGTTCAATACTAAGGGCATCATGTGAAATAATTTTCATGCTTAGCTATATGTCCACTTGACAAGTCTAGAAAAGTGTAAACAAAATACCACAAATTCTTAGTAAGTTGCAAAATAAATGCTTTTTATACATACTAGCCTTTATACTTTTGCTTATAAATTGTCATTCTCCTTCTACCTCTGAACCCTAATTCTATTTTTCTCCTGCCTAAAAATATCACAATAAATCAAATAGTTAAACAATCAAAGTTGCCTTTAAAAAATGTAGCTAGTACAAAAGAGAAAAAAAAGCTATCAAAAAGCAAATACTGAAATGAGATCAGCAATAATCAAGTAGCCTTAAAAATAAATTCTAAAAATATACAATTTAAAAATAAAACATCAATGCCTACCACACTACAAAATACACTACAAGATAGACAAGATAGACTATGAGATATTAACACACTTGAAAAGTAGTCAAGATTCAAAATAGTGGAAGATAAAGTATTCATTCCAAGTAGGTCTAATTAGAAAAGTTGAACAGAGGTTAAAAGACTAAAATAGAAACTAGTTTTCAATATTTGAAATAATACACTTACATCCTAAATATAGATGTCATTTTAACAAAATGATAAAAGCACTTACTTTCATACTGAGATGTAATCCATTGATAATAAAATCTTATAAATACAGTTTTTTTTTAAGTTAAGTTTATATCCCCACCCTTATATTATGATTCATTAAAATATTTAATTTATCAATTAGTTTTATTACATATCAATAGCAGAGAATCATTTAATGTCTACAAAGTTTTATAATAGATCTAAAAGGATAGAATAACCATTCTCTTAAAAAGAAAAAAAAAAACAGGTAGAGAAACATTTTGGAGACAGGACCTAAATTTGAGGATCTATTTTGTAGAAAGATAATCTAGTTGACCTATTCTGTGTAAAAGAACAGTTTGTAGAAAAAACATCTTTCTATGGGCACATTTTTGTAAGGGAAACTAATATACAGATGCAGTCTACTCAGGATGCAAATATGTAGCAAGAGAGAGATGCTGATTAAAAAGAATATTTTTAGAAATACACCATAACCATTATAGGTTTAAATAACTTTCGAAAATTCAAATGATGAATTATGCAACAGCACATAACGAAATTAGTAGAACTCTCTATCAAGTCTGTAGAAGTTGTCAGATTTGTTTGTGTTTTTAATAGAAAAGGCAATTTGATTATGCATGCAAGTTTAAGACAAAAATTCACTCAAGCATTACAGCAGAATAAATGAAAGTTTCAGTCAGTTTGAATTAATACCTTATAAATAAAAACTACAATAATTGAAATAACCAAATGTTACATAAAAATCAAAATGGAGACAAAATTATAAATGCATCAAATGGGCAACAAAATAATCCCAAAATTGCATGCATAACAAAAAAACATTTTAGTATTCAAGCAGCAGATAAGTATATTGGATAATATAAACATCAAAATTATTCTGAAATCTTTTCAAGAGGGCAAAATAAATAATTTTCCAAAGAGAACTGAAGACATAATTTAAATCATTCGGAATTAACATATAAGAGATTGATAGCTTTAAAATCTTGATAATAAAGCAAATCAAATCAGAAATGATTTCAAAATGTTGTTTAAAACTATAATCAATCAAAAAAATCTTATAGACATTTAATGATAAACTTGATGCAATATTTTATAATTAAATTTAAACAAAATGTCACTCAGTTTAAAATATAGTCAAGATAATAGGTAGCTATTATCTCCTTTTTATCATACACATAGTTTCTCATTGGTTTTCTCAACTTTTTCCTTGATATGAATACTACAAGAATTATTTGCGTACCATGCAGATTTGGGCAAACATACTGAACAAACAGAAAACAATCGCACTAATGAGCAGATGTCAAAATAGAGAAATGATAAGTTTTTATGGAAGGCACAAATGATTTATAAAACTATGATTTTGTAAATGCTAAGATATCTATAAATATAAACAAAGAACAATTAAACAGGAGGAAAGAATACCAAAACTAACTATAACTGCCTAATTTCATTAGATGAAATATAACTTCTTTTTACTCAAATTCACAATATGGAATAGTTTCTTTAAACTATATTTGATTTTTTACAAATATCTGTATGAACAATCACATTTTGAATAATGTAACAAACTGAAGCTGCTACAATAGTCAGTCAAAATAAAATAAAACTGTTTCTTGAAGCTTATGTTCATTATTTTTTATGGCTGAAATTATTTGATGAATTTTTATTCAAGTTATTTAAACTCATCTTCATTGTTATCTTCATGGTGTTTCAGCAGATGTGTGCTTTGGCTTTCTTCAAGTTAGAAAGATAACCATGAAGATTAGAGTAGAAGTCCAAATAACTGAATATTGGAGGGGTGTACTTTATTAAAAGACAAATTGAACATTAAAATGATGTTTAAATATAGAACATTGTCAATATTTTAAATCTGATTTTATATAACATTTAACAGTTAAAGCTAGTAAATATCTAATATATCTTATCTGAACAAGAATAATATAGTTTTTACAAAGATGCATTATAATCATAGGCATTTACATTTTTTTTTAGTACAAAACAGTAAAAAAAAAAATGAAATAAAATAAAATAACCAAAATACTTTACATACTCAGTAAATTTCACTAGCCACCAAAAGCACACTACAAGTATATGAACAAACTTACATCACCGAACCCATTTAAGATTTTACCAGCTAGGAGATAATGGGAGTTTGAGTTTAATAAAATTGTTAACCCATGAAGTTCAATTTATTTTTATATCAAATGGACAGATTTTGTTCTTTAAAGCCTTTTATTTATTGCTAGAAGAGCCATTCCAAAAGTAATGCCTCATACATCTTTTTTATTCCCCCCCAAATGGATCAGAGGGCTTGCAAATTTCATCAGTGTGAGTATCACATGCAGAGATGGTTCATTGAATTCCTCCAGGAAGAAAAAACTGAATCAATCAACATCTACTGGGGCCTGTTGAATATTTATACAAATCAGATGCAGTTCAGAGATGGGTTTGTTGATTTCAAAGTAGCAGAGATGTCAGTAGCAAGCACTCTCCACTTGCCAAAATTGACCTAATTCATCACTGGCAAAAGTGCATTAAAAATGGTAGTGACTATGTAGAACAATAAATTCTGGAGCACAAAAGGTTGTTTGTTTTAATGGTATCACCAAAGTCTTTGTAGCTCTTTAACTTTAAAAAAATAGGTGACATTACTTTTGGAATGACTCGTAGAATATATACCCTAAAATATTTCTTGGTTATGAATTTGAATTCTCTTTGGAAAAAATTCCAAAGATTGTCATAATTAGCTGTAATTAGCAATGAACCCATTCATCAACTTTTACACAAATCTTTCTTTCCATGTTAATTTCTTCACCTAATAATATTTATAACCTATTCATCCCCTGTTATTAGCAGACAAATTCAAATTTCTTCCCAATTTTCATACACTTAGTTATAAATAGAATAAATTTTCTCAACTGTAGAATATATCTAAACGAAAAATATCCATGTCTGTTTATCCTCTTTTAAAAATACTGGTTGACATCATTTTTAAAGAAAAAACAATAAACTTAATTTTTTCAAAAACAAGCTATTTGTTTTTTGGAATCTTTGAGATGAGGCATGATAATTTGTGTATTTATTATGAGGACCATAATCTACTTAATAAATATACAAACTATTTATCAGACACAATTTTGTAATTTTTTAAAAACCTTCTGTCTATTCATTTAAAGTCATGTTTTTAATTCTTATATTTCTATACAAGAGATGGTGGCGTAGCTGGTGGAGCGAGGGGGCGGTCTGCGCCTGGTGCCAGCAAAGGAGGGGTGAGACACTGCCACCCCAACAAAACTTTTCAGCCAGGCTAAAGTGCAAAAATAGTCTGTACCATGAGAGGGCTTTAGTCTGAAAATAAATCTGGTTTTATAAGGTTTTGTCTAGGTTTTTCTTAATTTGATATGTGGTAACAAATAGCTCTCCCAAGTTACCTCACATCTCCAATAATCAAAGCGCATCACGTGTATGATAGGGGGTGTTGCCCCACCAGTTTATTAATGGGGTTTATAAGATTTCCTGATTTATTTCAGAAGTGTTTGGTCCATTCAGCAGTGGGTGATGTGGAAGTCAGTGGGGGTGACATTTTGAGCGGGCTGCCCCAGGTGACGTTTACTCTAGCTACGCCACTGACAAGAGATACTTTCAATGGATGACCCCCATTAGGTCAGATCTTTTTTGTGTGTATTCATATGTATATGCATAAAATAAAACTCTTATGAAAAAATTAATCAATTCTTCTGACACATATTTGTTCAGTGTTATCACAGTTTTTAGGTTGTGTATACAAGAAAGATAATCAGTGAAGAAAGATCATGGCTTGAATGAATAGAGATATCACCTTGGCATTCCTACAGATAAAAACAAAGGTAATAAAAAGCCACCTGTAATCAGACAAATAAATCTAAAAATAACAACAGTTTTGTACCAGTAATTTCAACCATACACTTACATGTCTCTAATCCAATCCAGTCTATGTTTTCATATGGAACAAGACAATAATGGTAGAAAAACTAATTGATGGAATTTCTTTAGTTTGGAAAATAGTCCAGAAGAAGTTTCAACCAAATACCTTTAGCTACACAGTGTTCTCAAAAAGATGTCCTATCTCACTATCTTCTCTCGTATTACATAATAATATTGCCTTTTATTGCCACACTTTTACTAAGAATGGATACCTAATGCTGTTTTTATTCAAACACTGATCAACTGAAGACTTGATTTCATATCTTTCAGTTTCATACTATTAACTAATTCTCCCAAGAAAAAATTATTACTCAAAATAAGGCTAGCGTTCAAATTTCAAAATAATCTATAGTTATGCTAAAACCCAAATTCAGTTTGGTCATAAAAATGATATTTACATTTTCAATGATAACCTTTTTAGTTTTTCTTGTCTTAATGTGTATAAACAGTTTTTTGTTTTTCTTTAGTAAGATAATGAAAAAAAAAAAAGAAAAGTTAAAAACATAGCAGCTGTAAAAATAACAATAGAGAAAAAAAAAACAAATTTATAATCAAACACAAGGTGAAACGTTATATTACAAATAGTTCATAGCAACCAAACAATCTAGCACTTCAATGAATAAAAAAAATAACCATGAAAAAATAAAACTTATCAAATAGTTTTATTATTAACCATTCTATTGAATTAAATCCAATTTCAAGGTAGGTAACACTGTTTCATTACAGAGCAATCTGAAAATAACTTTTCATTGAGAGGGCTTTTGGGGATGGAGCACTTAAAAACATTTACTCTGAAGCTTATTTCATACACAAAGACAATTTATGATATTACAATATTATATCTAAATGAAAAAATTCAAAAGCTAGGCTGTTCTCTGGCACTAATGGTAAGATCAAAAGTCATATCTCAAATCAATTCATATTTACATAATAAAAGCATTCTATCAATTTTGTGCATTGTTGAGGTATATAGGTCATGCCTTATCACGATATATAACAATACAGTAAAATCTAACCCTGAAATCATTGTTTTTTTCTATATCAATAGTTTTATAGACCTTTAAAGAAAATCTTGCAAATTTCATTTGAAAATTCTAAATCATTAATAAAATCTGTCAACCAAAAATGTGGATTCATACCTTTCCCAAGGGTCAATTAAAAATAGTGATGTAAAAGATTTTCAAGATTTTTCTGAACAGTTAAAGTGTTTTTACTAAAAAATCATAGGATAGTTCTCATGGTTTTTCGCTTAATTGTTGATTTTTCGCTTAAATTGTTGAACTAATGATATTTAATAAAATTATTATTTAATTTTTTATTTAAGAAATATGTTAACCGAATTAAATTTTGTGTGCCTAATTTATTGTTTGATACTACTCAAGTAAGATCAAATCCTTTTCAAAGAAACCAAGGGTCAAATTTATTCTAATAGGCTGTTCACTTTTAAATTTCCAACTATTAAATTTAGTCTTTTTTCTTTATGGTTAAAATTTTTTAGTTATAAACTAGAAATTTTTTGCAAAAGCAATATTGAGTGGATGAAGTCAGATAGCTTAAAATATAAAATTGACCAAGTATTTTTGTATGTCTGAATTATCTATATAAACTGTAAAGAATAATCTATGTAATCTAATAAATATGATTATACTTACATATATGTGTGATGCTTATATCAGTTTGCGCAATATCAAAATATAAAGAAAAAACTGTCCAATGCCTTATTTTCATTTACTATGTTTAATTTTTACGCTACACTGAATTCTCCTATTTTATGATTTCAAACACAAAAATTTATTGAGATATTCTATTTTTTCTTGAGTACTCAGATGTATTACACACTTTTATAAACTATTTCTATAATTTAAAATTCTAATACATTTTCTTTTAAATGATTAAATTCAGCTATTAAAAATTAAAATTATTAGTTAGTTAGTTAGTTAAAGATTATTAAAAAGAAAAAACTCTAGTTCACTTTTTCTAATAATCAAGCCAGGCAGGTTAAATTTGCTAAAAAAAACTATTTTTAAAGACAAATACAAATATTATGATTCACAGCCATTATTCTAAAGCAAACCTAAAAATCACTAAAGTACAATTTAGTAAATGGAAAGAAATTTCCAACAAAAACTGATTAAAGTATTTGAATGAAATATGGTATATTATCACTTGAAATTGATAAGTGTTTCGTTTTACAGAATATCAACTCTCATTGAGTCATTTAACGAACCCTGAATCAAGTTTACTGGAGTTTCTTTTTTTTTTAGGTTCTTAATTAATGTGAAATACATATTAGTTTCATTTAACAAATTGATTAGTATAAGTTTGTTGGTGCACATGTACATTGATAATTAAAATTGTTAAGTCCGTTGGTATTAAAAGGGAATTATATGATTAAGTTAGCCTTTAAAACATAAAAGGTTATTTTACATGTCCCAACAAAATAAGAACCTACTTCTTAGCTTGCTAACTCATGTTCTTTTTAAGCTGTTATGACATTATGAAAAAAGGTAATGAAATAAATAAGGATAAAAACAGTTATTAAAAATGGTTTATTTATAGTAGTTATTCTGTGAGTTTGTAATATAATGAGGAAGAGAGAAGTTTTTTTTGTTTTTTTAGGAGGTGATATTTTGGATGACCTATCAAAATGTTTAGACAATTCTAAATTGGTTAGAAAGAGTGGTTTGTTAATGGTTGGTGAAATAGGCCTACCAAACCTATAGAGAAGGAGCACTGGCCCTAGGGCCAAGTAGCCACAAACCAAAATGTAACAACACTTGAAATTTTTCCAGAAATAAAGTGGTAGAAAAATGTTTAGCGAGTTTCTGTCTTTCTCTTGTTCCTACTCAAAGAAAAGAAAGCGACTAAGAACAATAAATTTTAGAAGGTAACATGTAATCAAACAATTCAACAACCTGACTACGAGCAATCTGACCAATAGTGAAATAATGTAGAAGAAAATTCTTTGGGTGAGGGAAAAAAACTGAACATTCCACTGTACTCAATGGCATATTACAAATTCATCCAATCTTTTGAAAAAAAAAATTAGTATCTATTGAATTGATTTTGAATGTTATCTTTTTTTTTTTTTTTTCAAATATTCATTTCAAAACATAAATATCAGATATATTGTATACATTCTTTTTCAAAAAATTAAAATAATTGGCAGAATAATTTTGAAAAGGAATATTTCTGTCCATGATTTCATTTGCCTTCATTCATTATGACATGTAGGTCTATAAAAGCATAAGTATAAATAAGATGAAAGAGCCATTTTTTATTTCCCAAAGAAAAATAACCAGACAAAACAAAACAAAAGAATTGATATATATGACCAATAATAATTGGCCACCACCATTTAATAGAAAAACTCAGAAGAAGAAAAATATCACAGAAAGCTATGAATATAGAAAGTTTTAATAACTATCAAAAAGTTAATTCCCATTAGCAGGTTAACAAGTTTGACCCAACACTGTATTGAATGGAATCAGTTACAGGAATATTAGAAAATAATTCTTAGTTTTGAATTTGCTTGCATAAAAAATACTGAGTAAGAAAATTCTTATAATTACAAATAATCTCTTCATCACATTAAGAAAAATATTTAATGCTCATAAAACCATTTAAAGAATTTCATTAAGTCATGATACATTCAAAAGTTACTGTGCACCTATAAATTTCTAAACAAAAAAAACGTGTTCTTGAACTTAATTATAAATTTCATTATTCATTTTCATTTAAAAAATTGCAACTGTTGCAGCATAGTTGATTTTAAAATAAACCATGAATATGCAATAATATTTCAAACATATTGAATTTGAATAATCTAAAACAAAATCAAAACATTCATATTAAAAAATCTTACCATTTTTAACTTCCAACAATTCTACTGTAAAATTCCTGTTATTCTAATATTAATCAATTTGACACATTCCTTCTCATTAAAACACAGTCATATCTTATGTTTTGATTTACAGGTTGAAATTTTATATGCATACACACATTATATATATATAAAATATATGGTACTAAGGTACATATATATTCTTTTTTTTCTTTTTGATTGTCCATCGTTATCTGATTATGACTATCTTCTTGTGACTCTTGTTATATATAAATTCTTCGATGGGCCACTAGTCTCAAACACTGTGCAACTGGAACCAATAAAGGTAACGAGTAGAGCGTTTGCGAGCCCCCAGGACTGGGCTCAGTAAAAGTAGATTTCTAAGCAATTAAGGTTTTTTTTAAAGTGGGGTGAGGGGTGCACTTTTCCTGACGCCACTCTTGATCGTAGAGAACCAGCGTCTTCTTACAACTGCAGAGGGCTGCCAGAATCTGTGCTTTCTTTGGGAAACCATCTCAAAACGAGCTGCTACCAGCTTTTTTGGATCTCTCTTAGTCTGGGCTCTACCCATCAACCTGTTCAGCTTTGGTAACCTTGCTAGGAGTACAAAACTCCAACTGACATATCTCTAGGGTTCATGGAGATGCGGAACCGTTGGAGTCTTATTGGTTTTTTGAATCAGTGTTGTCAGTCACCTAGATGAGTTCTCCCTCCCTGAGTTAACAAGCTTCATCTGCCCCAGGCAGCTGTAAGTAAAGTGATTCTGCCTGAGATTTCAACTCTTATATGGATCTAGAGCCCAAGCTTCTGTCGGCATATTTTTGCCATAATGAGCCCTATTTCTTTCTTTCTTTTTCATAGTACTATATAGTATGATCGTAAAGATAAGTTTATTTCATTTTATAATAGGGTAGAAATGATTTCAGCCAATCGCAGACCAGAGCTTGAATGGATCTGGCCTATATCAGTAGGTCCGAAACTGGAGCAGAAAAAACACCATTCACGAAATTCAATTGGATTACTTGCAAGTCGGATTTTACCAATATTGGATATTACCAAACTTTGATGATACCGAACTTAAAGGCCAAGGCCCATGGATTATTTACTATCAAATGGATTCTAATTTACCACTGCTGCTCTTTGGACTTATTTGATGTCAGTTGAACCCCTATTTTCTCAAGGGATAGGGCTATGGATCCTAAAATTCATTGTTTGTGTTTTCATTTTTCTATTTATTTTTTCGTTTTAATTATGAAGTTTTCATTATGTTTGTGTGTCACTATGGTGTTTTAATTAATTTTTCTATTTGTATTTTAAATGTTTTTTTCTATTTCTTAGAAAATATTTTGGAAATTTACGCACGAGCGGAGTCGCTTGACATTTAGCGGTGATTACCGTCTATCTGTCCCAGATAGTCACGAACCCAAAAAATATCGTCATATGTAGTTTAGTCAATTATACTGCAAACCTGCCAGAAAATCTAAGAGAGACAGTTCTGACCGAAGATCTGAATCTCTACAAATAAAAGTCATTACTTATTGAACAGGGGAAGTTGATTTGGCCGAGTGGATAGGCAGTCCGACCTCAGAATCATAGTACGCGAGTTCGAATCCGTTTGCATTCATATTCAGACTAATTCCCCTGGGAAAAGTATGAATACCCACTTTCCCTCCAACTATGGGTTAAATAGCGCATACTATGTTATTAAAAAAAACTAAGTGTGGACAAAAAACTAACGTTTACCAAAAATGATTGTTCTCGGCATTAAATGACCTAAAACAGTTGATATGCCGTAGAGCACAAACAAACAAACGATTATGTTATTCTTTTTCATTCATAAGTATAATTTCCGATATTTTTGACAGATCGTGCACAACAGTAAATTCTTTAGATAACTCCACTGTAATTCTTGAAACCCTGAGACTTACTTTTAATTACTCAAATTTATTTGCACAGTTACACGTGTGTGGGCATTCTCTACCCACGCATAACCCTGTGCCAATCACACCTGCTCATAGAACAGGTCGGTTCCCAGTCCAGCTGTATAATAGTATAATAGTTGCTTCTGATGAAGTAACCTGTTTTTATGTATCTATAGATCTCTGGCGTGGGGGGAGAGGGTACCAAAGGTTGCTGAGCTATCGTTTCCCTCTGTTCCATTATATTTAATGGCATGCATCATCATGGTGTGGCCTATGCAGATTACTTCAAAAACTGCGAATAAAAATCCATGTACGCATTCATAAGAATCCCCACAATCCCCTCAAGCTATGAGTTAAATGGCTCACATTCTTTTACTCCAAAAACTAAGTGTGGACAAAAAAAAAAACTAATGTTTACCAAAAATGATTTTTCTCGGCATTAAATAACCTAAATTGGTTGATAGGCCGTAAAACACAAATGAAACGAAAGATATCTTCATAAATCTCTATTATTGATCCTTTGGACCCTGACTTACAAAATTTATCAACTATCAATAAGGGGGCCGAAATATCGGTTGTGTCATCTTTTGCCTTAGGTCACCAGGGCCGATATATCGGCCTTTTAGGGTTTATATGTTAAAAGAGGCTTAATTTTTCTGCTGCTGCTTCTTCTTCTTCTTCTTCTTCTTCTAAGTTGACCATCAAACAACTGGCAAGTCTTAGCTTTTTTGCTTTTTTTTTGGCTAACTCTTATTTGAGTAAAGTCAGTTCTGGATCAAGCAGTGACAGGCACTCAATCCTTTGATCTTAAATTTACTCTCCCTTGAAAATATAATCCAATAACCCATCCTTTCTGCTCCGTCACAGCAACCACCAGTCACAGAGTGGGGGGGGGGTATGTGAAAACAACCAATGAAATCTGACATGTACTTCAGAAAAGTGACACGACTTTACAAATGAGAGGGGGGGACAGAGAGAGAGAGAGAGGGAGGAGAGAGAAATAGAAACAGAGAGAGAGGAACGGAGAGCTTATTGATCCCTACAAAATACTCTCCAGTGCCTAATTATTTCTGTTAGTTAAGTCAAACCGTGTGTGGATTAGTTTTTCAGTATGATTAAAAAATTGATGTGAAATCAAGGAGGAAAACGGTCATTGATTATTGACGTATGACAGCCAATTTAGAAAAGTGGGATGTTCGTAGCGACACTGGAAACAGTTTAGTTTAGAAATCTTAAATATCCGAACACTTATCACTCTTGATTTATCAAATTCACTTTTACACTTAGAAAAACTATGGGATGGTCAAGGAAGACGGAAAACGTTTGGTAGAAAGGCTTGGGGATTATATAAGGACACTTGACACAGCGACAAAGTTTTTTGTTAGAAAAGAAGAACAACTTAATTAAAAATAATAAAAAGAAAAATTAAAATTCTTTTTATTGAAATAAATCTAAATACATACATACGAGGGGTGTATGAAAAGTTTTAAGCATCAGAAAAACTAGTAGGGCTTGGAGATTTTTGATGATTTATTTTTCAACGTAG
>JAYKTE010817991.1:0-17152 GCA_036873565.1 Xipholeptos notoides
GATTTTCATGACAAGTCCTACGAATTGTGGCTTCTGAGACATCAAGATCTTTTGAAATTGACCTCATTGACTTTTGACTGCGGCCTTGTTTGTAAGTCTCTTGCTGGACTGAAGAGGCATAAACATAAATGCATTTGTAAAAATAGGTTGTCTGAACCTCATACGTCGAAATCGACGGGAGAGTCCATCATTTTTTATTTATTGCTTGTACTTTTATCTTTTGTAGAATAAAAAAAAATGTATACAAATATGTGTATATCCATTGTTATGATTATGGAGTCCAATTTAAATTTTAGCCTAAAATAGTTGAAAATAAATATTCTAAGAAAATAAGCTAGTTTCTTTTTTTTTCTTACTTTTTAAGGTTTAATAGTGGGTAATTTTTTTTCTGTAAAACATTTTGTAAACATTTTTTCTGATTTTCAGAAATCTTTTTCCAAGAGAATATATATAATAACTAGGGCTATGACAATATGCTTTTATTAAAGACTATTCTTGCCACAGACTTGACTATTTTGCTATTATACCATTTCTTTTAATTTTGTAGTCATCAGTATTAACTACAGAAATAAAAGAAATGGTAAAATTGCAAAATAGCCTAGAAAAAAGTAGGGCTGTAACAATATTCTTTAATAATAGAATATTGTCTTAGCCCTAATATCATGTATATATGCCCAATGGTTCCTTGTTGAACATAGACACGGAACAATATTATAGTTTCTGTATAACAAACTTGGATTTTAAGCCTGTAGTGTGAGTATTCATTTTCTGTACACACATCTCCCAAAGTGGAGAATCAGTTATTTTTAGGTTTTTTTAATTGGCTTTTACCTTTTGTATGGCAAAATATTAATGAAGACTAACTAGTTTCACCTCTCCTATGTATTTATTGTTCTTCACTTTAATGAGTTCCACTCCTTGAATTGATGGACTCCATTGGCCCAGATTTTTGGGAACCATCTGCAACTTTGGGCAGCAAGGTAGGAGCAGTGGAAAAAGCTTGGTCTCTGGAATCATATTACATGAGTTCAAATCCCAGTCAAAACCACTACATTCACTTTCAGCTGTCTCGGGCAGATGAAGCTTGTTAACTCGGGAGAGTAACTCATCTAGGTGATAACTAAAGCCCAGGGATGAGCACATAAAAATGGCCTTGTGTCTAACTTGGGTTGGTGCTTGACCAAGTAAATATACTCATTTGCAAATATAAGTTAATTTAATAGTTCAACTAGGATTTGAACCATAAATCCAACGTTTGAGGATACAAACACTCACCTACAACAGCTGCTATGATAATAACAACTGTAACAACTGTTCTGAGAGAAGTATTATTAAAGATTGCACTAACATTTCATCCACAAATATCAAATCAATATATAACATCTGAAAACCGAAATGAAAAGAGGTTAATGCCGAAAACATTATTATTATGGTTTCTGAGCATCAACTGCTTCCCAAAAAGCATTTTTAATTTCAGATTTTAAAGATGATAATAAAAATCTATTCATATATCAAATAGTAAATATTTTCAACTCAGCTACTCCCGCCACTTCCTCTACCAAGTTGACTACCCACACACACGCTCTGGGGATCCCACTGCAATAAAGTCGGCAGGTCCACATCCACCTGAGGACCCACAGATGAACCGACAAAATGCTTGACGACAAGAACATAAACAAATCTTTAAAAGAAGAAAAATAAAACCAACACTAAATTTCAAGAAAAGATAGATAAAACAAGATAGATCTAAAATAATTTGAGTCAATTTAGGACACCTGAGGAAGGCCGAAGGGTAATTCGGCTGAAAGAGAGAGTACTATAGATGAGGAAAATAGTCTGATTAGTACTTTTAGAATTCAAATTTTTCTTTTGTAACCATGGATCCAGTTTTTGAAAAGACAAGGCAATTCAAAAACCAGTTTTTTAAGGCTTTTCCAATCATAGTTATACATCTATTGTTATAATTTTCAATATACTTAGTTCACATCCTAAGAAAAAAATTTCACAACTTTATGCTTGTAAAATCTCCAAAAGAATGTATTTTTTTTATTTGTCATAAATACAGAACAATATAATAGTCATTCTTATATGTAGAGGAGACAGTGATTTCTCTATCACCATCATTTCCACCTATAAATATTGCGACTTTTTTTTAAAGTCTTATTATTAGGGCTGGGACAATATTCTTTTATTATAGAATATTCTCGTTACAGCCCTACTTGTTAGTTGACTATTTTGTAATTTTAACATTTCTTTTATTTCTGTAGTTATTACTGATAACTATAGAATTAAAAGAAATGGTAAAATCATAAAGTCTGTGGCAAGAATATTCTTTAATAAAAGCATATTGTCACAGCCCTACTTATTATTAGCTTCACAACTATTCCTGCTAAGTTAACAATAACCAGTGAAATGTCATGTGAACAAAAGTCTGTAACCCTCCCAAACCAAATATAACCATAAAATGAACAGGTGTGCTAGTATTCGGAATGTGCAAGCAAGTCCTGGCAGTTATTTTTCTTCTAAATAATGTGCACATTTACAAGCAGCAGTTGTAAGAAAGCTATTTATTGCTGTTGACCCTTTGAAACTCCTTTTTTCTAACTTGTTTATAGGAATATTTATTTGTATAAAAAAATACAAATTAGGCACAAGCCCATTGAGTTTTATTGGGGTGGGGGTAAGAAATTTGGTTGGCCTTTGTTGGCCCTTATCCTTAACTAAACTCATTCATAACCCATTCACCCCCCATAAAAATACAAATTAAGCACAAGACCATAGAGTTTTATTGGGCGGGGAGTTAGAACTTTGGTTGGTCATTGTTAGTCCTTATCCTTGACTAAACTCATTCATAACCTATTCACTCATCATAAAAATACAAGTTAAAAAGTACTAATTGGACTATTTTCCCCATCTATAATATTCTCTCTTTCATAACGTTTCTGCCAAATCACCCTTCAGCCTTCCTCAGGTGTCCTAAATTGACTCATATTGTTTTTCGATCTATCTTGTTTTATCGATATTTTCTTGAAATTTACTGTTAGTTTTATTTTTCTTCTTTTAATTTTTAGATCTAAAAACAATATGAGTCCATTTAGGACACCTAAGGAAGGCCGAAAGATGATTCAGCCAAAATGTCATGAAAGAGAGAATATTGAGGAAAATAGTGCGATTAGTACTTTTAGAATTTATTTATATTCCTTGTGTTGGTCTCATCTTAGTGGCAAATTTTATTGTGTTTGTGTCATGACTATTCCAATAAATAAAACATGTGAATATATATTTGAAAAAAGACTCCACCAAATTATCAAATAGCAGGTTTTATAAAAAAAATAAACTGTTATATCTCTTGTGAGGTATAATCAGACAAAATAGTCGAGTGGTAATTGAATAGTAACAATGCTGGTATAGTAGTACAATAAAGAGACTTGGTTCTATTTACAATCATGCAGCGAGGGTGGAGCAGTGGAAAAAGCTTTGTCTCGGGAATTGTATTACACAAGTTTCAATCCCAGTCAAAACCATTGCATTCATTTTCAGCTGTCTTGGTCAAATGAGGCTCATTAACTTGGGAGAGTAACTCGTGTACATGAAGGTCAACACTGATTATAAAAGCCAAGGGATATAATGAGCACATAAAAATGGCCTTGTACTTAACTTGGGTTCTTCCTTGACCAAGTAGATATATTTTCCAGTGGCACATCTAATACATTTTAGTTATATAATGTTAATTTGCCATGTCATGTAAACCTTCAACTTCACCTCGTCCCTATAAAGTTAATCAATAAATCATTTTTACCTAATTAGTGATTAAGTTTTAATGAAATCCATTGTAAGGAAAGACAATTAGTGAAGCTATAAATCTTGCATGGTATGTGTGCTACCTTGTATTTCTAAATGAATATTTCTTGTGCAACTTCTGGTTCACGTCCTTTGCTACCATTGCAATTCAAATTCATTGCTTGATTCTATAATGACCTTAAAGTAGAATGTTTTTCTCGTCAGCTATGTTTTCCTTGTTGAAAGAATTTTGACGTTATGAAATTAAAAGAAAAACACATTCCATCAAACAAATCATCTACCTATTCAATTCTCTGCAATAACATCTTTGAACTGACTCTCCTTTAACGATATTTTCTACCGATCGGTGTAATTTTTTCTTTTTCATTATATAAATCTTGCATGGTATGTGTGCTTGCTACCCTATATTTATTAATGAATATTTCTTGTGCAACTTCTGTTTAAAAAATCTTTGTTTGTATGATTCCTCACCAGGAAGCAGGGACACACAGTCAAACATACACACACACCCACACCCACACTAGACAGATCACCATGGCCAGTGACAACACACACATGCACAAGTAACAATGGAAGTTTTCTGTGCCAGACAAGTGGTTCTGCAACAGGGGTACCCAGGAAGATAGGCCAGATAAGTCTTGACAATGGTATCTCACCAGAGGAAGCCCAAGGGGGGTGGCGCGCAGACACAGAGAGGGCCATCTCCAGAGAATGGGGCAGAGAGCAGACTGGTGACGTGGTGGCGGAGAGGAACCAGAGGCACAGCGATTTTGTGGTAACGTCACACTGAGCTACCATTGCAATGATATTTATTCAGATTCTTTGCCTGATAATTTCAGAAGAATGTTGTTGTGGCTCTACAAGAAGAGAGAAAAATGTTGCAAATGTGAATTGCAAAGATCAAGGTTATTCTCTTTCTCATACCATTTTCTTAAAAGAATCAAGTGGTTTTTCAAGACTGGAAAATACTAAAAGTAGTTGTTTATGGTCAGCTTTTGAAGAATGAAAGATTATTATTTGGTAAATCTCTTTTTCTTGGAAAATGTCAAGATTCTATTTTGTTTAAACTCCTATAGACACACACTAGAAACCTATATATTAATACCATAGTAACTATCTACCTATGTGTGTCATGCCTGCTCACATCATCTTTAGTTACTTAAATAGGGCTCTATGGACAAATTTACCTTTAGTTGACATTTGACAACTAAATATTTTCATTTACTAGCCAAATAAAAAAAAAGTTACTAGCCAAACATATGAAATGGTATTTTACTTTGTTATGAATAAACCAATGATTCTGAAACTTAGTTACTGTTTCAAAAAAGCATAATTCATTTCACTTTGAAGTCCTTTTTTTCTTCTGCTTGTTACAAAAATTTATTGAATTTCTTCAATTAAACAGTTTAACTTTTTAAAAAGCCTTGTTAAAAAAGAGTATATCATTCTATTTTTGATTCTATTAAACCTTTTATTGTTTAAATAATTTGACCTAGCTCATTTAATTAAAAGAAAAATAAAGGTTGGAAAGACATTTTTCACTCAGCATTTGAAAGGTTGTCTGTGAAAAAAAACAGTCGCCAAATGATAAGCTTTTTATTATTTGTAGTCGCCACTTGAAAAAGTCACTCATAAATGAGAGTATTTCACTATAGAATTAATTTCAAGTCCAAATTGAATGATTACTTTCAGTTCAGAAATTTTAATTTGAAATGAATTCATTCTAAGGTCTAATGATGTTTTGAAATTTATTAATGATGAGGGCTGTGATTATATGCTTTTATTAAATAATATTCTTTGGAATCATAGTATGCGAGTTCGAATCCCAGTCGTTCCGTTTGCATTCATATTCAGACTAATACCTTTGGGAAAGGTATGAATCTCCACATTCAAAAAACTTAGTGTGGACAAAAAAACTAAAGTTTACCAAAAATGATTGTTCTCAGCATTAAATGACCCAAAAAAGTTGATAGGCTGTAAAACACATCTTTGCAATGTCTCCAGAAAAAAAAAATCCTGAAATGCATGAGTCACTAAGTTTACTCCTGGGGAAGTCGAAGTGGCCCAGTGGATAGGCAGTCGGACTTCTGAATCCTAGTACGCGAGTTTGAATCCAAGTCATTCCATTTGCATTAAAATTTGACTAATACCCTTGGGAAAGGTATGGTATTGGTTGAGCATGAACCCAAGTTAGGCACAAAGCCATTTTTATGTGCTCATTATATACGTAGGCTTTTGTAATCAGTGTTGCCCTTCACCTAGATCAATTACTATCCCGAGTTAATGAGCTGCATCTGCCCGAGATAACTGAAAGTGAATGTAGTAGTTTTTGACTGGGATTTGAACTCCTGTGATACAATTCCAAAGACCAAGCTTTTTCCACTGCTCCAACCTAATTGCCTCTTGAGAAAGGTATGAATCTCCCTATAATATGATTCCAAAGACCAAGTTTTTTCCACTGCTCCAACCTCGCTGCCTCTTGGGAAAGGTATGAATCTCCACATTCCCTCCAGCTATGGGTTGAATAGTGCATATTGTGTTATTCAAAAAACAAGTGTGGACAAAAAATAACGTCAAAAAAATATCTGCATTAAATGACCAAAAATGGTTAATAGGCTGTAAAACACTTCTTCTTCTGTAATGTCCCATTGAGCCTGAAAAAGAAAAACAACCAAAAAATGTATGAGTCACTAAGTTTCCTCATTTCTTCCTAAGAAGAGTGTAGAAACCATGAGAATTAGTCTCTAAACTTTTCAGTTGCTGTTTTTTAGAAATTGTTTTGAACCAGTTGACTTGTCACTCCCTGAAAATGACAATCTGTGTGAAGAAGACACTTTAATTTTGTCTAGTAAGGGGTTAAGGGAGTGCCCCCTCATGCCCAGAAACCAAGCAATAAACCAAATCCTTTAAACCAAGAGGGATATACTCTCTATTGTCTATTCTCTTTCCTTTTACAAATAATCTTGGAAGTTCACTTGGGACAGTAGATAGGCAGTTGGACTTTGGAATTGCAGTTTGCCAAGAATGATTGTTCTTGTCATGAAATGACCTAAAATGGTTGATATGCCGTAAATCAAACAAACAAAAACAAAAATAATGGCTAAGCTCATAAATAGTAAAGAAATAGACAAAATAATGGAAAGGGGAACTTGATTTGGCCCAATGGATAGACAATCAGACATCGGAATCGTAGTACGCAAGTTCAAATCTAAGTCGATCCATTTATGTTTATAATTGGACTAATACTCTTGGGAAAAAGTAGGAATCACTACATTCACTCCAGCTATGAATTAGATAGTGCATATTATGTTATCAAAAAAAAATACCTGTGGACAAAAAAAAACATTTATCAAAAAATGATTGCTCTCGGTATTAAATGACTTAAATGTTGATCTGCCACAAAACATACAAACAAACAATCTTAAAAACACACATTTTGAATTAAATAACCAAGAATATTAAATAGATAATTAATGAACATAAATTCAAAATTTTTAGGTTTTATTTATTTTTTTTGACATATAGCTCAATGGTTATGTGTTGGTTTTTGTTCTAAGCAACACTCATCTAGCAAATAAAATTGCATTCCTCACTGCATACTTAATATATTAACTTTATCACCTAATTAATAAATTGAAAGCATTCTAACAGTACTAATTGGACTATTTTACTCATCTATATATAATATTCTCTCTTTATGACAAAAGAATATTATAATATTCTTTTGTCATGAAAGAGAGAATATTAAAGATGAGGAAAATAGTCCTCAAAGGATCTGAATGTATTCTATATTAATAAAGATGAAATTAACAAATACGTATCTTTTAATAATTTTGGGTTTATTTGTTTTTATTCACTTCCTGAAGAGTATATTCTGGTGAATTGAAAGTAAATTTAGGGTAATGAAGAAGGTGGTCTATTGGGGTTGGTAGTCTTTATATACTGCTTAACTTAAAACATTTAGATTTAAATTTCTTTGTTTTACCACAAACCCTTTGGATGCTTTGGAATTCCAGTATAAGCCTTTACTATAGAGACATACAGACATTTCCAATTAGTTTTGAAACCCCAATTAAAAGAAATTATTTCCAATTTCTTTCTTTCAGAAAGAATAGAAAATGACTTTGAAAATGTCCTTGAGTGGAATATGTAAAAAGAGTGCAGTAGAAAAAGCAGCAGTCATATTTACTTGCACCTAATGCAATCTCATAAGTATGGTACTCCCCTCTTAAAACAGGCTTTAAATCAATGAAACTGTCACTTAGGATTTTAACAAAGTCATTCTCTAAATAAAGACTGCCCTAACCCCATCTTATCTCTCACATTACCATCTACTCTATTATCCTGACTGCTCTTTCATAAATATATTAAGCCCATAAAAATCTTAACTCTTTTTCACAAATTGATAACTTTTTTTCAATTTATTAGTGTAACAAATACCTACCTTCTCGGGTGTGGTGGGTGTGGTGGTAGCTTTTTGTAGAATGATTAAGTAAATCTACCAACGCAAAAGATAATCGTTTCAATAGAAATGTCTCCTATTTTGTTTTTTAACTTTTCGAGTTAAAAAGCTACAAAGACGTGGTTGTATCATTAAAATGAGTTACCTTTTGTGCTCCAGAATTTATTTTTCTACATGGGCACTCTTAATGCACTTTTTCCAGCACAAGGCTCTACAGACAATCTTAATTTTAGTTGATCTTTTAGTTGACAACTAAATATTTTCATTTACTAGCCAAATAGAAAACTTTCTAGTCAAACCCATGAAATGTCATTTGACTCTAATCTTAGGAATAAACCAATAATTCAAAACTTAGTTAAGTAATCCATTTCACTTTGAACTACTTTTTCTTCTGCATAAAAATTTGTTGAATTTCTTTAGACATTTTTCAAACAGCCTTGTTAAAAACAATATATTTTTTATTTTCTATTTTATTATACTTTTTATTGTTTGAATAATTTGATTTTGCCCAGTTAATTAAAAAAAGGTTGAAAAGACATTTTTCAGTCAGAATTTGGAAGATTGTTGGTGGAAAAAAAACAGCTGCCAAAAGATAAGTGTTTTATTATTTTTAGTCGCCACTTGGAATGGCAAGTGACTGTAGAGCCCTGCAGCAATAAACGAGGTGGTCCAATTTCATTTCAACAGCTCACTTGTCATTCCCATCTTTGTTGATGAACACATCTTATGACTGTGCCAATATCAACTGCATCGACTTCATAAACTTTCAACAGGGACGGTGAATGTTAATCGGTTCAATTTTTTTTCTGTATGGAGGAATTCAATGACGCATCCCTGCTTTTAATGCACATTCATGACAGGGGGTTGCTTTCTTAGTCTCACACCATCAATATCTGCAACAGAGAGATGAAACTTTCAGGTTATGAATGCACAAGTTCAGTCATCATAACAATGCAACTTGCAATCTCCCCTGATCCACTGAGGGGAAATAAAAAAAAAGAACAAAAAGCAATAAGTGGAATTAATTTTGGAACGTCATTACATAATGTTTAGATAAATTTCATAAACCTATAAGCAAAGAGAAATAACAAAAAATAACAAATGTTTACTTTCCCTTTTGATTTGGTTTGTTTATTTGTATTTTACTGCATATCAACCTTTTTAGGTCATTTAATGCTGAGAACAATCATTTTTGGGTTTTGTTTCTGTATTTTATAGCATATAATCTCTTTATTTAAGACAGGCAAGAGCCATTAATAATACAAGTGTTCAAGCTAGTTTTTAACATCCTGGAAAGAGGATAAGAAAATTGATACTTTTCCTATTATTCTCTTGTTAATAAAGGTTTAAATTTGTCTATAATGATTTCAAAGTTTTCAATTATGCTACTGCATACTCCTGCCAAAAAAAAAGACAAAAGAGAATAAGAAAATTTATACTTTTCCTAAGAGTTATTATTCCTTTGTTGATAAAGGTTTAAATTTATGATTAGAACTTTGACTATATGCTTTGATTGAAGAATATTCTTGTCACAGACTTGACTGTTTTGCAATTTTAACATTTCTTTTAATTCTGTAGTTAGTACTAATAACTACAGAGTTAAAAGAAATGGTAAAATTGAAAAATAGTCAAGTAACGAGTAGGGCTGTGTCAAGAATATTCTTTTAATATAGAATATCGCCACAGAGCCCTAGTTATGATTTCAAAGATTTAAATTATGCTACTGCATACTCCTACAAAAAAAGAGACAATGTTTGAAAAAGTATTGCAAATATTTAAGAAAAATGCAATTGTTTGATGAATTGGCCTCCATTTTAAAAATAAAATCACCCTCACAATAAAAGCACTTTTTCCTTGAAATTAGAAATAAAAAAATGTTTTGTTTTGTTAATTGATCAACTAAATTCTCAGTGATGGATGGGGGACTAGATATAAAGAAAGAATCCATTGTTGTCTCCTTTTAAGTGGAACAACATCCTGGTAACCCATTGACAAGAACTGATGCTAGAATGTTTTTGTGGCGAGATTTTTTGTTGTTGTTGATTTAATCTTATGCTCTTCCTTCCTCTCTGTTCTCTCCCCCCTCTTCTCGCTCTCATCATGCAAGCAGAAACAAAACAAATCTCAGTGAATGATAAATAAGATCAGGATGAAAGAAAAATAAACAGGATATAGTTAAGGATCCATTAACAATGATGTTTATTTTTATATGAAAGAAAAATTTTTTTTAAAGAGGACTGGAAATTAATTTTATTAAGTATTAACATGACTTTTGTGAATTTTAGTCATCTGTTCAATATGGTAGACAGTTTGTAAAATTCTGATCATTTCTAAATAATAATCATGAAATGAATTTGATATATTCACAAACAGCAGCAGAGTTCTACAGACAAATTTACTTTTAGTTGACCTTTGACAACTAAATCTTTTCATTTACTAGCCAAATAGAAAAGTTACTAGCCAAACCATGACATGTTATTCCACTTTAATTTTTAACCAATAATTCAAAACTTACTTACTGCTTAAGAAACTATAATCCATTTAACTTTGCACTACTTTCTCTTCTGCTTAAAAATTTGTTGAATTTTTTTAGACTTATTTCAAACAGCCTAGTTTAAAAAATGAAGTATATTGTTCTATTTCTATTTTCTATTCTATTAAACCTTTCATTGTTTAAAAGATTTGACTTTGCTCCACTAATTAAAAGACATTTTTTCACTAAGTATTTGATAGACTGTCTGTGAAAAACCAGTGGTCAAAAGATAAGTGGTTTATTATTTTTAGTCGCCACTTGCATATATCACCTGCAAATGTGAGTGGTTCACTCGCAATGTAGAGCCCTGAACAGCCCTTTTGGCAATTTCTAAAGGCAAGTTTTCTAGTCAGAACTTTAGGGTTGGCTTCAAAATTTTTCTGCTGAAATCACTGTTCAACTCTTATATCCTAAAATAACTTTCTCACAATAACAAAAAATCCAATCTGTAATCCCAGTATTTGAATTTTATGGACTTTTTTTTGATCAGAATTCCTATTTATCATGAATAAATAAATTTATCATAAGAAACGTTAACGTTCTGTATCCATTTCCCATGATACATAGGGAAAGAAGCAACAGACACAGGGGAAGTCAATTTGGACTAGTGGATACATAGTCGGACTTCGGAATCATAGTATGCTATGGGTTATATAACGCATATTGTGTTATTCAAAAAAGATGTACAAAAACTATGCTATAAAACACAAACAGACACATGCTCCATCATTGTCAGACATTCCCAATCCAATATATTTGGAAAAGCTGAGAAGCTCTATAACATGGTTAAAACCACAACCAAGAACAACTATAAAAATCTACCATTGGAGATATTTTCCTATACTACTCTGTTATCACATGTCTTTACTTAATGGCAGCTCTCTTAATTATATCTTGCATTAGGATCCTTAATTCTACTCTCTTGTTTTGAATCTTGTCACCTTGCCCTACATTTACTGGACTGGTAATTATGGGACAACTATGAAAATGCCTCCAAACCTAACACCTATTGATGTCTTTCATCGTTGGTGACAATGTGGATTTTCTATTAAAAATATCAGACGATTAAGTTTAGTTATCTCGTTTTTACTGAGAATAATATGTTTAAGGCAGTGTTTCCCAAAGTGGGCAGAACCGCATCCTTGGGTGCACTGCTTTGATATTGGGGGGCAGTAATGCAAAAAAGGGCGTTTGGGGGTGGTAACGCCAAAATAAGCAGTTGGAGGGGGTGGTAACTAAAAAAAAACCCAAACAAGTATAATTGTGAAGAAAAAAAATGTTTAATTAATCATTATTTCTGAAAAGCAAATTTTGTGTTTAAGAAAGTTTGATGTTATTGAGTTATTGTCAAGATTAAATAAAATGTTTACAAGCCGACAAAGTTGAGCTTGTTTTTGTGCTGTGTCCGTGTTCTGAATACATATTTTATTTATAAAATTGTTGTTTTCACTTCGAAAAAAGGTTATAAATATTTATGGGGTAGGGGGCGCTAGCAGTCTTCTCTAGAAGCCCAGGGGGTGTCAGCCTAAAAAAGCTTGGATTAGGGTTATATCGGCTCTTGTGATCTAGCAGAAAAGATGACACGGATGATATTTCGGCCCTACATAATATGCTAATTTGTAATTTTACGTTTTTTTCGCTAGTTTATTGCTTTTTTTACATCAGGTTTCAAAAGGGTTTAAGGTATTGGAAATATATGAATTTAAGTTATTTCTATAATCATGATTAGAGATATATCCTATTACAAAAAAAGGAAGGAAAAAACAACTTTTTACAAGTCAAATGTCTCTATTTTAAGACCTAAGAGTTATTTTTCTTCTATCTATTTTAAAAATCTATTTATAAGTCTAGTGGCTATAAATACACTAGCAATGACACCTGATCTTGCCTAGAGAAAAATAAGCTATGTTATTATTTTAAATTGTTTAGGTCCTTTACCCCCCTCCCTCCCTGTACACATCCATGGCTTTGTGGGTGGAAAAACTAAAAGTATTTTATTTTCCCTTGAGTCAGGAGGTGGGGAAGATACCAGCTTGAATCCTTTTAGTAAATAAAATATACACAAGACATATTATTACTGGAACAGACAAAAAGAGGAAGGTGGGGGAACGCTTTTAGTAATTGTACTATGGGAGGAGGGAAAGTGTGTGAATTTCCAGGAGATTTAAATATCTATCTAGCCAGGTTCTTTCCTTTGCTTGTTTGTGTTTTATGGCATATCAACCACTCTTAGGTCATTTAATGCAGAGAACAATCATTATTCGTAAACGTTAGTTTTTGTACATACTTAGTTTTTTGAATAACACGATATGCATTATTTAACTCATAGCTTTCCATAGAGATTGTTTTCAATTTATTATTTGTTTGTTTGTTTTAGTTTTACGGCATATCAACCATTTTAGGTAATTTAATGCCGAGAACAATAATTTTTGGTAAACGTTAGTTTTTGTCCACACTTAGTTTTTTTTTCTTTTTTTTTTGGAATAACACAATTTGCGATATTTAACCCATAGCTGGAGGAAATGTGGGGATTCATACCTTTCCCAAGGGTATTAGTCGAAATTTGAACGCGAACGGAACAACTTGGATTCAAACTACTGCGATTCTGAAGTCCGACTGTCTGTCCACTGGGCCAAATCGACTTCCCCTTTCCATTATTTTGTCTATTTCTTCACTTTTTGTTTTTGTTTGTTTGTTTTTATCAACCATTTTAGGTAATTTAATGCTGAGAACAATCATTCTTGGTAAACGTTATTTTTTTTTAATACCACGATATGGACTATATAACCCATAGTTGAAGGGAGTGTGGGGACTCATACCTTTCTCAAGGGTATTAGTCCGAATATGAACGCAAACGGAATGACTGGGATCTAAACTCACGTACTAAGATTCCCAAGTCCGACTGTCTATCCACTGGGCCAAACTGACTTCTCCTTTCCATTATTTTGTCTATTTCTTCACTATTTACATGAGCTTAGCCATTATTTTTGTTATCCGTTTGTTCAATTTAAACAACTTGAGCACTATTTACATGTAGAAAAATATTTCTTTAATCTTGTTTATTCATTTCACTTCAATTCTGACGTATTTTGCCAAAAGGCCTTATTGTTAAATGTTTACACTATTTAAATGGATTGGACAATTTTCCTAATTCAGATAGTTCTATTCATTCCATGTATGTTTTGCTTACAGGGCTCTACTGACAAATTTACTTTTAGTTGACCTTTGACAACTAAATCTTTTCATTTACTAGCCAAATAGAAAAGTTACTAGCCAAACCCATGAAATGCTATTTCACTCTGTTATGAATAAATAAACCAATAACAGGGTTCTACAGACAATTTTGATTTTAGCTGACCTTTGGCAACTAAATATTTTCATTTTCTAGCCAAATAGAAAATTTACTAGCCAAATCCACGAAATATGTTATTTCACTCTGTTATGAATAAACCAATAATTCGAAGGGAATCTCTAGCCTCCCTCAAATATTATTGATGTTAACATGGGATTTTACACCCCTGAATTCAAAATAAATTGTTTAATCATTTTAAGTGAAAAGAGGTTTTTAGTCCCCCCTAATAGACCCCTGTAATATTGAGGGTGATATGTTATCAGGGGCTTACACTCTTTAAGCCCCTCTCCCGCCAAGAAAACTGTCTTAAAATCAATTAATCGATTTAAGTTATCAGTTATCAAAAAATGGGTGAATTTTCCTACCAAGGGAAAATGGGCCAATTTTCCGTGAGCCAATTTACCAGGCACCTGTAATAATAATTGGTAATAATAATGGCTGTACAAAGCTAAAAAGAAATTTCTTTTTAGTTGCTATTATTATTACTAATTTCTTATTTCTTGATTATTATTACTAATAATGGCTGTAGAAAACTGAAAAGAAATTCTAGGTTATTCATTTCTTGCAGGTTTTCTGATAAAATTATTTCGTTTTTAGCTAAATTTTCATTATACATTTATTGTATAGTATTATTAATGTTCATTAAGAAGGGGCAAGAGAAATTGTCTTTCTACTTGGAAAATTAATTGTTTGGTGTGTGTAAAGACTAGTTAATCTGTCATTGCTGGTTTAAGAGCTTAAAGCTAAAACTGTAGTCTGGTTTTCATTAATAAACATCAAACTGGATATGAATGAGACTATTTTGCCTTAAGTATAAATATAGCAATCAATTTTATTATGAATAAGTCATGGTTCATGAGCCATTGATATAACTTGATCCCTAATAATAAGGAATTTGATAATCATCCAATAATATACACAGCAGTGGCAATAATCGTGTAGGTAATACTCCAGCAGAGATCCAAATATGAGCAGACTCAATTGATAATAATCCAGTAAATATGGTAGTCTAGTGAAGATCCAGAGCAATTGATAATTTGGTTGAGTCTTTAAATAAAGATGTCTTTGTAGATTCTGCCTTGAGATTGGCTGATTTAATTTTCCCCTGTATATTCAATAGTTCAGCCAAATCACTTTACTCACACCCAAAATACACTGCCCATTATGGCATAACTTGTTCAATATCATTGATGGAGCACAGTGAGAGAGAGAGAGAGAGTCAGAGGGTCAAATCTTACAAATTTTTTGAAATTTTTTATTAAAGGCTTATTTCAAATTAGAATTTGAGTAATACTTGAAGAAGGCTAAAGAGTGTAATAGCTGGAACTCTGTGAAAATTACAATAAAATTATGAGTAGAAGTTTAAATAATGGTTAAAAAATACCATTTAATTGTTGGTATATATCGCTAATTGGAAACAGTACAGTACTAAGATTTTAAAAATAAATTTTATTGCCACCTTTAATGCTGTCATATTCCATGGAAATAATTCTTTAAAAAAGAAATCAAAATGAAAATATTTTCATAGACTTCATAGCGTATTTTATTTCCTTCTACAGGGCTCTACATTGCGAGTGATTTTTCCAAGTGGTGACTAAAAATAATAAAATACTTATCTTTTGGCGACTTTTTTTCTCCCAACAATCTTCCAAATACTGAGTGGGAAATGTCTTTTCAACCTTTACTTTTAATTATCAAGCAAAGTCAAGTTATTTAAACAACGAAAGGTTTAATAGAATATAAAATAGAACAATATACTCTTTTCTAACAAGGATATTTAAAAAATCTCTCAAAAAATTCAACAAATTTTTATGCAGAAGAAAAAGTAGTTGAAATTGAAATGGATTATATTTATAAGAAATGGATTATACCTATAAGTAACTAAATTTTGAATTATTGGTTTATTCATAACATTAGAGTGAAATAACATTTAATGGGTTTGGCTAGTAAATGAAAATATTCAGTTGTCAAAAATGGACTAAAATTAAAATTGTTTTATTTTGTTGAGAAATAAGTTAACAAATTGTTTTGCATTTACCTTGGATTTTTAAAAACCTTTTCATTTCTCTGTCTGGGAAATAAGCTAATTTGTAGCTAAAAAGAAACTGGAGTTTAAGTTTTTCATAAATCCTGATTTGTGACTTGAATGAGGTATAAGCTTACAACTGCAAAGACCAAAGATAAACAAAGTTGCATTAACATGTCCAATCTGGATCAGATCAATTCAGAAAAAATGAAAATGAGAAAAATAAAGGTTTAACCGAGGAAGCCGAGAGAAATGCATTTTGTTTTTTTTTCTCTCTCTAAAAAGAACCCCAAAAACAACACCATTCTTAAAAGCATTTTTTTTTCAGCTTAAACAACAACAAAAAAATCCTTTTTACTCTTTTCTGATAATCTTGTATCTCTCTGAGCCAAATTTTCGAATGCTACATTTGTTAAAAACAATCTTCCAATGTGTTTGCCGTTTGATAAAAACCTAAACTTATTTTCTCTCCTGACGGACTTGGATTTGATAAAACGTAACTCTATCCAAACATTTTCTTTTTTCTCTCCTCGGTTTCTTCTCACTTTTCTAATCTTTCTTAACAAGCAAGTACACCCTGCATTGCCAGGCTGTCATCAAATGGACTGAAATGTTTTTGCTTTAATTATCCCAAGCCTATGTGCTAAAAAGTTGAACAGAAAATATTCTAAAAGAACTAATTGGATTATTTTCCTCATCTATAATATTCTCTCTTTTCCAATGTTTTTCACTTTGAGATGAAGTATGAGGAATTTTAGAAGTATTAATCAGACGATTCTCCTCATCCATAATATTCTCTTTTATGACGTTTTGGCTGAATTATCACCCTTCAGCCTTCCTCAGGTGTCCTTAATTGACTCATATTATTTTTATATCTATCTTGCTTTATCTGAGGAAGGCTGAAACGTCGTAAAAGAGAGAATATTATGGATGAGGAGAATAGTCTGATTAGTACTTTTAGAATTCATCATACCTCAT
>JAYKTE010819102.1:0-17151 GCA_036873565.1 Xipholeptos notoides
CCTTTTTTTTTTTTTAATGGTTTTTGTTTTGGAAACAGTCCGGGAAGTAAGTGGTTGTTGGTCGTGTCGTTGTGTGCGTGCCCGTGTGTGTGTGTGTGTGCTTGTTTAGGCATGTGTTGTGGGTGGCTAATACCGAAAGAAAAAAAAATAACTAAAGAAAATCTGTTCATTTTGTGTTTTTTTTGCATATAAAAATAGTTATTTTTTTTTTGGCAATCATTCAAAGGTATACAAATTATTCACTATTTTTTAGCACGCACACGGCACCACCGGGCACCCACGTGACCACACCAACACCAAAATTAGAAAACTAGAACTAAATCCAAATAATATATAAAAAAACTTTGGAAAACTCTTTGTTATGAAAATGATACGAAAAATGATAGCAGCAACAGCTAACAGCGGGTGGGGGGCATTTAGGTGTTGATTTAGCACAAAACAAAAGAATTTGAATTCGCGGTTGGTCGACGGAAAAAATGTAAATTGTCAACCTCGAAAATGCTAGGACTGTTGAAAATAAAACTAAGGCACTTTTAAACAGAATGTTTCAAAAATAAAAGGAAAAAAAAACAAACAAAAAAAAACACAATTTATCTTAATGAAATTCCCCTGCCTGCGTGCGATCTTAGTATTTGCCAAATTAAATAATTGCCTTATATCTTATCTTCGTTTTAAAATTGACATTATGAAGAAGGTACTAACTAAACTTTACTGCTACTACCTTCCTTTAAGTACTATTTAGTGTGTTTAGTGCTTCTGGCTTGTCTTCCCTTTTAAGGATTACAGTCAGCCAACTTGCCTGTCTGTCTGCTTGCCATGATGGTAACAGATTCGCCTCTTCCGCAAACGTCAAGGAGGGGCCTCTCTTGCTTGTGGCTCTTTAATGGATTAAAAGATTATGGTATTTACAATTTCAGTAACTGATTACTAGCTTGCTTATCTGCTTGGTATTATTGAAAACAAAAAACAATGTAACAAATTTAATTTGAAAAATTCAGAAAAATTGAAGAGATTTGATTGTAGCTTTCTTGTTTAATAACCCTTTGAACCCCGAACGGCCGATATATCAGCCCATTTGATATAGTACAAAATATTACACTGCTGATATTTCGGCCCCTTGGTTTTCTTATAGAACGGCTAACGGGCAACGGCTCTTTTGTGCGCTCTCTGGTTGATTATTGGCTAGTTAATAATTTTTGCTAAGTCAGGGTCCAAAAAGGGTTAAAACCTTAACCCTACTCTTAAGTTAAAAAAAATTACACTTATATTTGATGTATTTTTTTTTAAATAAAGAAACAAAAAATTATGAACCCAGATAGCCCAAAATCTTTTCTTTTTAAAAATTTTAACTAATAATTTTTGTTAGTGTTTACTGTTTTTCCATTGTTTGTTGCACTGTCACTTACACTTACTTGCTTTAATTAATTCAAAATTATTTAAGTGAAAAAACTAAACAAAAACAAACACTGTGTTTTTCCCTAGCTAAATTTAATGGACAAACGCAACATTAATTTACCCTCACAATCAAAATGTTATATAAACACGAACGAAAACACTTAAACACACTCTTCCTTAAAAATGTCATTTATTATTCATTTACAACGCAATACAAAATGTAGAGACCCCGAGACTACACAGTCAAATTTAATTCACAGAAATTTAAACCACACCAACCACACCAGACACGACATCCTCCTGTTCTACCAATTTTTTTTTTAAGAAAACGAAGCTTTTATAAGTTTTGAAATTTCATTTTTCGTTTAACCATTTTGGTTGAATATATTTTTTTTTTCAAACAATTCTTATACAAACAAAAATGTTAATGTCTTTCGATTGAAAATATTTAAAAATTCCAACAATCATATTTACTAACATTTTTTACAAACCTTAAAAAAAACTTAAAATAAGCAAAAAAGAGCTTTTTTGTATTGGGAAAAAGAACATTTTTAAATGAAAAGACGAGCTTTTTCTTGTTTCGGTTAATTTTTTAAAGATATCTTTTATTGGTTAAAATTGATCTGATAAACGTAAAAAAAATCAAGACTGCTTGTGATTCTACTTTTAACATTTATAAAGTTAAAGAGTCTTCCTAACTTCGATTTTAAGTAGTTTTAACAGCAATTCAGTCTGTTGTTGTACTCCTGTTTATTCCAATGAAAAAGACCCAAATATTTTAAATCAAAGATTCTAAATGTTAAATTACCGACAAGACTGGATTAGATGTGGGTGTGGACCAACCGCGCCGAAAGTAAATTGAAGAAAATAACACGTAAGAAAAACTAGATAGTTAGTTTAGAAACTTTTTGACTATGGTATTTCGTTTGGTTAACGATGAGGTAATTTCATGTTATTAATTAGCAGTTAAAAAGAGCATTAATAGACTTCGAGACTTTAAACCATTAACTGCTTACTTGCCCTGTTAATGGTGGATTATTCACTATTTAGATGTGGAAGGAAGGAGGGAGGATAAACACCATAAAGTAGGTGTGTAACTAACTCACATTCTAATAGTCCTTTACTTTGTTCTGTATTTGGAGTAAGTTCAGAATCACCATTTTCTTCAGCTTTCATCTCCTCGACAGATAACTTAGCCAAAACTGGTCAGGAGCAGCGGAACGAGGTCTTTCTTGATATCAAGAAAGACTCGTGATGTAAAACAGGATGTTAAAGCAATGAAATGAGCTCTCTCACAATAGGTTACGAAAGGAGCAATCAACAAACAGAGCAGTCATCAAGGATTAAAATTCATTAGACCTAAGCAAGCAGCAACAACGGAGAAGAGAATATTAATAGTGAGTGAGACTGACTGACTGACTGACTGAACTGAAGTTACCACTCGTATCGTGTCGTACTATAAATTAAATATAGTAAGTAAACAAAAATATTTTTGTAAAGATAATAACCATATCATTAAAAAAAACCACGAGACTTAGTTTTTCGAATTTAAAGTTTGGTTTAGTGGAATCTAAGAAATAATTTAAATTGTAGTCTTCGAATTTTCTTAGTCTGCCAACAAAAGTTAAGTTTGAAAAGGCATAAACTGCGCACGCACAGGCAATGATGATGCCAATTAATTTTCATTTTACATTCGGCACTTTGGTGTCTGTTTTGTTTACTTTTTCAGGAGAAAAGCAAACAGAAATGATAATTTGTAGCATATTTCGGGTAGCTCAGCTGTAATAGACAGCAGCATTTAGAAATTTTCTCTATTAAAGTGTGTAAAAACAAAAAAAAAATAACACTACGCCTAAATCAATTAATTTTTTCCAATACCCACTTTTCTTTTAATCTCACGTAATGAAAAGTTAGGGTGACTATAAATTTGAATGAAACCTTTAAGAAAAATAGAAGATTCTATACAACACAAAAATAACTTATAACAATCTATAACAACTAAGTATACTTCCTGCGAACACGTCTTCCTCTTGATTTAGTATTATTACACTTGTAAAGATTATTGCATATAAAAATATGCAATAATCTTTACAAGTAAGTGTATGTTCCGAGAAAATGTTTTTAAACCTTACACCACACCAGTCAGTGGTGTGTGGGTGGCACACCAACAACACCACACCACGACGTTAATCTTGTGGTTGGTTTAGCGTTTTTTGTGACTTTAAAAATCTACCAAAAATCAGGTAATTAAATCCCCTAATCAATGTGAAATTTTTCACTAATTAGTAAGTGGAGAATGAACTTTATTAGGGAGCAATTAATTTTTTTATCATAATCGATAAATATATATGAAAAAATTTACACCCTAATAAAGCTCATTCTTCAATCGGTAAAATTTCGGTTAATGTTACCCAAAGGACCCATTCAAGATGGTTGAAAGTTAATTTGCCGATTATAATGAAAAAAAACTTGTCCGTCTCGAAAAATTTAATCTTTACTGGTTGTGGGTTTTTTTACGTTTTGTTGCAATTAAAACTATAAAGTTTTTCTGCTCACAAAATTGAATCTAATTATTTTATTTATTATTAATAGGAAATATTTTTAATTTTTACATAAACCAAACATTTAACATTTACCAAAATTTCATATTGATTAATGACCTGAATTTTGGTAAAGACAGTCTCCGCTAAGAAAATTATAAATACCAACCAAATCACTATATAATTTGCTAGATTTTACGAAGTCACAAAAAAAAAGAAAAGATTACTGACCACGACGTGATGGGGATGGGGGTGGGTAATCTTTTTGATTAACAAGACTTAATTGCAGTCAGTAACTGACTGACTGTCTGTCGTGAAACGACAGGGGACACAGTAAGTCTTGTTAATTTTTTCAAGGCAAAATTTTCTTTAATTACAAATTATTTGTTTTTTAATGTTAAACTCGTTAATAAATTCTTATGTTTTTGTTGAGCACTGATTTTTATTGTATTTTGTATTTTTAGTTCAATTTGCGTATATCAACTTTATTTTTCAATTATACATCTGACTGCAAGCAAGCAAGCGGGTACATATTAAAAATGAAGTTGAAAACGAATTTACGCAAATGAATGGATAAAAATAATACTCAAGATAAAAATCAAGACAAGAACTAAATACATTATAATCGATTGGTAAATTCCTAAAAAAAAAATGGGCACAGTTGGCTACACTCAACTAGTCATCTACGTATTATGTAAATAGTTTTCTGCGGTTTATTTTTCTGGGAACTAAAAAAAAATGTTAGGCAGAGTTTTCAAAAATAACAAATATGGCTGCTCAATACCCGGATGTTTACATCTTAATCTGAAGAAATTCCGGTAAGGGAGACAAATACAGTTTTCTTATTTTCATTTATTTTATTTTCTTTCTCTGGCTAAAAAATAAATTCATTCATTTGAAGAAGAAGAAGAAGAAGAAGAAGAAGAATCTGTATTTACTAAATAGACCGAGACCATTGACTGACAAATTTTGATGAACTTAAAATCTCTTACTAGTCAGGGCTCTATTGACAAATTTCATTTTACTTGACCTTTGACAACTAAATATTTCATTTACTAGCCAAACTGAAAAGTTACGAGCCAAAACCATGAAATATTTTTGAATTCTAATCTTAATGAATAAACCAATATTATTGCCATATTTTCTCTTCTATTAAACTTTTCATTGTTTAAATAATTTCACTTGGTTCATATTTTATATTAAAAAAGGTTGAGAAGACATTTTTTCACTCTCAAATGCGAGTGATTCACTCGCAACGTAGAGAGGCCCTATGCGCTATTTTCATTAATTTCTGAATTCTAACATTCTGCCTGTTTCTAAAACAGATATAACAAAAAATGTAATCAATATTTACGATTTATTGTTTGTTCATACCTTGTGGCCAATTATTACTTTTTAAGACAAAAGATGTGAATGGAGGGAGCAAACAAAGTTAAAAGATTTGAAAGTGATGAGAAAGAGGGATCTCTAAAAAAAGGAGTGAGAAAAAAAAAGAAAACTTTAAAATGTTTTAATTTAGAAAAAATTATTTTGTTTTATATAGAAATAATTCTGTATCAATTACATCTTTGATCACATAATAAATCTAACAGAAAGAATGTATTTGTAAAGTAAGTTTGCAAGTAATTAATTGGCTGATAGTGTTTTGGTTTTTTTTAAAATTTGGTTGAAAAATGTTTACTGAATAAACTGCATGGGACATGAACTATTTCTGGTTAATTTTTTCAAACCGAGGTTATGCCTTATAAATTTGGTGTTTTTCTGTAATGCTTCCAAATAGTCACACACACACACACACTTTAACGTTATGTTTATGGGGTACTAAATAATATCCTGAATCACTGAACATCCATTGCAGTCAAGGTCGACATGTGGTGTCGGTGTGCACAATTGTGTTTGTTTTAAACTGTTTTGTGTGATAAAAAAGCAATGCCTTTACATAAATTATCTTATCACTATGGGATGAATAGTTGTGCAACCAACAACTACCACCAAAACGATCCAAAGTAACTATTCTCGGCATTAAAACCAAAACATTATTTTCTCTCTCTCTATATATATATATATATATATTAGTTGTAGAACATAGGCTATAACAATAATACAGGTTATTGACCAACTGAACAATTTCCAATCTGGAGAACCAAATATTTTTTATCAGTTATTCCTTATCCTCAATGAAATACTAATCAAGGTTAAAAGAATTTACTGACTCTTGACATTTTTTAAAAAAATTTTTTTTTTTTTTAAATTAAATGTTGCTTTTCATCTGGATGAGTTATGGACTCTATTCGCTCAGGATTGAGGAAAGTGTTTAGTTTTTCACACTGGTATGGTTTACTCTTCCAAGGCCTGATAAGCAACTTAAAATGAATGTAGTTGTTAGACTGAGATTTGAACTCATGTAATATATTTCCAGTGTTTGAGCATTTAACCACTCACTTATCACAGACTCAATATCTATAACTATTTTTGTTTAAAAATATTGTTCAAGGATAAATACTATCTTTTCAAAAGATAAGAAAAATTGATGTCACCTTGTAGCAATATTGTCACTTCTTAGTGGATAGATCTTTCAAATACAATAAAATATTAATGAGATAATCTAATTGATTTTTTCTCTAATAAATATGATGTAACAATTAAAATTGAATTTTAATGATTTTTTTCATTTTAATCAAAATTTTAAGATCTATGAAACAATTCAAATTATTTCAAGTAAAAAAACAATCTCAAAATTTTTGCATCTCCATAATATTTTTTATCCTATCTTTTGATAAAACATTCAAAAGAAAAATTTAATTTTTGTAAAATTCTAAAGTATCAGAATTATTTTCAAATGTCTTTGTACATTTTTAGTTTCGAAACATTAGAATATCTTCAGGATAATGTTTAAATCCTATCTTGCATTATAATGAATTGAGTAGTGAATAAGTACCATTAGTAACTATAAAAAACTGAAAAATACAATATATTTATTCTGTAAACAAAAGTTTGGAATTTTCTATTTATTAAATGGTAGTATTCAATACACTATTCATAGTCACCTTATGGGGAACTGTTTCAGTGTGTAACTTTAATCTATATGCTCACTCTTCACAGTTGAGAAATTATACCTTTTTAGGTATAAAACAAAATATTAAAATATCAAAAAACAGTGCATTCTTTGGTTTTCATTAAGATTTTATGGCACCTATTTATTAAAGTTTCTTATTAATTGTTACATGACTGATGCTAGGTTGTGTAACAATTCTGAACACTTGAATTTTTCTAATTGATATGGATGGGCCTACTAATGATCGTTGATAATTTCTTGGTAATCCTTTATTCATGTAAGTTTGAATTTAGAAAAAAAATTCACAAGAATTTACTTCCTTTTCATAATTTCTTTTCTTGTAAATAATTTACAAGAAAAATTGTTTTCTAAGCCAATCTTCACTCCTAATGTTTGTCTCTTCATCAAGGCCATAGTCATTTATTGTTCAGAACAATTTTTAATGTTGTTTCTAAAAAAAGATTGTTATTAGTTCAATATTCTTGAAAATATGTCTATATAATTTTTAATTAATTACTGAAAATTATCATATTCAATCTTTATATCATAGATCTGTATTCTAATAAAGTATTTTCTAAAGGTTTTGATAATTTCAGAAATAACCATAAGTTTTTGAGCTATCTAGGAACTTAATTACTAAGCATTTTCTGTTCACTAAAAATCGTCCACAAGCTATAATAGTTTTGCTGACATTTCAATATTGACTTTAAAGTCATCATAAATTTGTGTTCAGAATTTAATTCAAATTTCTATCAAGCACTTAAACAATTTCTTAGTCAGCTTTCCTACAGCTTTTGATGGTTAATCACTGGTGATGCCACCCACTACTACTATCACCTGAACCCAGTCACATAAGGTATTCTCTCATTGATTTGAGATTTTAATATTCATGACACATTATACAGATATCTAATTCTCTGAAATATAATACTAAACAAATTTTGATTTATTTCACTTCAACAATACTACTCTACCTATTTTTTAACAAAGCAATGACAAACATAAGGGTTACTTGATCTTTAGTTTCAAAAGTAGGTGGTAGAATTAGATAAAAAAAACAACTTTGAAACTAAAGTGGTGGTGGGGTAGCAGTTGAAATAATTAATAAATAACTTTAGACACTCCAATTATCACACATTCATCACTTGTGTTAAATTTTGCTTTTAATTCCAATTATACCAAAAGGCGTGTGTATGTTTTTGTGTATCCAAGTAAGTGAAACTTGAAAAAAAACCCTTATAATATAAAAAGTATAGTAATAAGTGCCATTTCTTATCTTTATTCAAATTCTACACTCAAATCTTAACAACATTTCAACTTATGTATCTTAACTTTCTTCAGGTATTATTTGAACCTAGGAACCTTAAAGCTGAACTTGGAGTTGTGTGACTTTTTATTTACTCTTTAGAGTTAGATTTCCCATATTCTATAAGTGTTATCAGGTACTGTGTCAATTTATATTAGATTGTGCCTAATTATGGAGTGGGTATGGTCTACACAGTAGAATAAATAAATGGTAAAGTTTACAGCTCTAAGAAGGCTTCTAAGTTCTACATGAAAGTTCTCAAGTTCCAGTAATTCTGAGAAAGGCCAAAAATGGTCAAAATGTTGTGAAGATAAAACGGAAGATGAGAATAGAAGACTTAAGAAACTTGGAGAATCATCTAATACATTTTGACAATCAGCCTAATTTCTTGATTTACATGATTGCAATGATTTCCGGAAGTCCTTTACTTCAATGGATTCTCAATCACTTTTAATTGACAATATATTCTGAAATAGATATCCATTTGAATAAAAGCAGTCTAGAATAAAATCATATTTACAATTTAAATATGTTGCTTTCAAGGTCTCTATATCTTATGTTTCTTTGTTTTTCTATTCAACATTTTAGGATGCACTTGATGCTTTAAATAAATTTTATAATTAGAATTTATAAAAATATATTTACTATCTTTAAATTATTTCAACTTGATAGTATTAATAAAATATTTTATAAATTAACAATGAAGATCTTAGAAATGACTATAAAAGAGAGAAAGGCAGAAAAAAGAGCAACAAATTAATTTTAGTTTGTATAAATGAAGAGATAGAATATCTAATTCACTAGTGATATTTAGAGATACTCTATCCATTAGAAGATTTAATCAACCCAAACTTTTTTTAACATTAATAAACACTATTTCTTTTGATATAACTGCTACAGCAAGAGATATCCTTTCATATGTTCTACTTTATTGAATTTTGAATAAAAAATGATTCTTACATTCATAAATTCAAGATAATTTCATCTTTTTGCTTTTATGTAAATTGCGATGAAGTATCATGTAAGCAATGTTGAATCATCATTCACATAAAGTTATTATTCATAGCCATTTGTAGCAAATTAGATTTCTGCAGAATTGTCTCAAGATATCCCAATATATTTAAGCTGAGTATTTTCATTGATATAGCTTTGATTAGGATCAACAGAAAACTTTGCAGTTGTTTTTCTAATTGATTTCTCTAGTTTTTATAACAAGACATTTTAATTGAAGATATTGTTGATACAGCATCCTTGAGAATCACTCTTGAGTACTTCTGATTGACCTATCAATCACATTCAACCATTAACAAATAAAGTAAGTATTTCTAAAATATAGCTTGCTTGCATAATACTGAGTAATCACAAATGATTTTTTAAATGCAAAATATTTTTCAAGTTATTGAATTGAGATTTTAGTGTATAACTTAACCCTAATTAATTAAAAAAAGTATGCATATTATGAGGTATAGTGCAATTAGGTTTTGAAACAAAGCTTCAATCTAATCCAATAAAATGAATTACCAAAACTTTTTATAAATGAATTTCTTTATTGACTCCTTTATTTGCTATCTTATAATTTTTCAGTCCAATATGAAAAATTATAAGGAATTAATTTATTCAGTTGATCAGTTACAAATATGAATCAACTTGGGTTTGTTGACTACTTTTGAAGAAATAACCCTAGACCTATTAAAATCCCTACTTTTGAATAGATGTATTTTAATTTTAAAACCATCTGGCGAAGCTTTCAACAGAGATTTTGTATAACATTATAGGTAAATTAGGATATTTATATTTTCTTTCATTTAGGTAAGGGTCACTAAAAATGCCCAAAACAATTAATGACAAATATTTTTACTTTTAATGATAAAAAGTTTAAACCCATGTAATTTTTCAGTAATACATTTTTAATTATCGTAAATTATTTTGTTTATTTGAACTGCCTTATACTTACTGAATGTAATTTTGTCTTATTCTAAAAGAGAAAGGATGAAGAGAGCACCGCATCAGATAGTAAAAAAGAAATTAAGAATAATAGATGCATAATGACAAATTCATTTTGTTAAACAAGTTAGTAGAGTATCTTTGATATGGTAGTAATAGTTATAATTTTCGAAATGTTACACAGGAGATACATTTGCTTTTATACTAAAACTCTTCAGAAAATTAGAAATCATCTAATTCTCTCCAGCAATGGAATAAATATTTGTTGTAAAACCTCTTTCTGGAATTAGATTAATAGTTTAGTAACATAAATGTAACCTAAATTAAACTCAATTAAAATAGAATCATTTTTTACTAAGTCTTGTGAACAAGTTGCTTTTGGTAGAGAGCTTAACACTAATTTCAATGGTAGAATACAAAAAAATAACCTTAGATTTGTAGCAATATTAATGAAGTGTGTACTCACTTACTACTATAAAAGACTCTCATCAAATGTAAAGAATATCATTTTCTGAATGGATAGGCAGTTCAATAAACAATGAAATGTTTTCTTTGTCAGGAAGTCCTTGTTAAAATATGTAGCTTTTTTTAAATTTAAGACCAAATCCTTTTTATTCTTTCAACAGAAGGAGCTTACTTTTAATCATCTCTTTAAAGTATTTTGTACTAGTTAATTTTTGTTCATAATTAAATTACATTATTGATATCATTTTATTTTGGAAATAAGCTAAAGCTCAGAATGTAAACACTTAGTGTCAGTGTGTACCTTGCATCCAAATTGTGAAGATAAAAAATATTTGCAGTTGTCACAAGAAGGTATAAGAAAAGCAAATAACCCCTGAAGAATGCCAAGTATCTAAAAAAAATTATTTTAGGACAATTTAAAAAAAATTATTTTAATGTTTATTTACTTATTTTAAAAAACTTTTTGATGACAAGATAGACACCACGACAGCACTCAATAAACACAAACCATTAATAGTACAGACAAGAAACACCTTTTTGGACGAGATGCATTGGATTAATGTCCAGAGATCAAATGACAAGTCAAGTCCTTTGAAGATTTTTTACTAATGACTAAAAACTTTCTCAATGAGAAAAACCAGAACATTATCAACCAGGAGAATATTTTCAGAACACCCAAATCAACTGTTTGTTTAATGATTGATAACAAGAACTTTTGACTTATATACATTTTTTATCAACAAATTATTACACATTATTAAAACCGAAATCGTTGGGCCATCCACCAGACATAACAGTTAATAATAACAACCACAAGAAGATGTGAAATCCTATTGTGTTGAGGAAGGAGTAAATGAAATGATTGCCAGGTCAGAGGAGGCAGAGCAATTAATGATTAAATATCTTAAGTAGATCATAAATTTAAATTAAAACCAAAACATGACGCATGGGGTTGAGTTTATGGATTTTCTGAATAATGGAAAAAATCAATACTTGAAGGGGTTTTACAATACATTTAACAAAACAACAACACACTTGTTTGTCTGATTATTTCAAGTCAAGTAAATAAAACAAAACGAGTTAATCGGTAAAAGTTAATTGAATAATCGATGTTGAAAATCGAAAACATCAAAAATATCAGCTGGCAAACTTTAAACATAGTAGTAGTTGGGAGTTTGCCAGATGTTTTTATTTTCATAAATCTTTATACATCCTTTATTGAGCCATCTTTTAACCTACTTTCTGCTGCTGCCTGCACACACAACCCCAACCACTACAAAAACGTTAACGCTACTACTGCTAGTGCTTGCTAGCCATATGACTTTTGACTAACAGGTGGTAACAGAACAGAGAGCGCATTATTTATTTGATCTAACTTGCTGCTAAACCGCAAAAAATTACCCATCTATGGTATAAGATTGTTTTCAGTTACTTAACCTTTAAACACTATCATTGATAATTGTAATTGAAGTGAAAGTAAAGAAGTGACACTAATACCAACCAAACCAAAAACAAACCATCACTCACTACCACTGAAAATAATCACATTAAAATTCTTTTCTGCTGAGTGAGAGTGCTCTCTCTCTCTGTGAATGGAAAAATATCAAAATCATCTACGCACACATACATTTTCCAAAAGGCAAAAACATTAAAATGCATTTAAATTGCAAAAAAGAAAAAAAAATGAAATAATTTTTTTTTCTTACTTAAAGACTTTAAGTAAGAAAAATTGTGAAATTCAATTATGAAAATCTTATATTTAGTTGACGGAATCTAACAACATATGGCAGTGAGTGAGGGTACAGAATTGTAGTTCGTTGCCATTCAACTGCAAATCACTCCCTCGCTTCAATTACGATCATCTAAATCACAGATTCAGAATAATCGAAGAGTAGTAGTGCGTGCGCACGCACACACGTGCCCGCGCAGAGAGAGCGTAAATGGCTATTGCCAGGAGCTATCTTCACGTCATAAGTTAACATCAACAAATTCAAATAGTAGTACACACACACTGCAAGCATCAATATTATTCAAATATCGACTGAAATTGTGAGTTGCACCATTTTTAACAGCATTATTTGCACTTTAGGAAGTTCAGTCAGCTGTGATATTAAAAAGCAAAGTTGTTGCTCTTTAATTCCATTTAAAATCGTCTTTGAGGGAATGAATAATGTTGATTGTCGAATAAATTGTAAATTAAAAACTAAGATGATTGATTACTTTAATTTTCACGCAAGTACTCCAACTCCAACTACGGTGACATAAGTTGAAAACAATCATGAATAATCAGATATTCGCGAAAAACAAACGAAAAATTCCATCACTTTGATTTTAAGCAGCAACAGTAGCAAGAAGCAAGCAAGACTTAATTAACCTTAGTTGAAAAGTTAGTTTAAATATAACCAAACCACCACCACCACCACCACCACATACCAATAACAAAACCAGTATTTGTTGCTTTATTTGAAGAAAATTTATAAGTGTTTATAATTTTTATCAAAAATATTTGGTACTGTCGGTAAGTGGTAACTGGTTTGATGGTAGCAATAATACACTGACACTGAAAATGCAGTGGCAGTGTGCAGTGCAGAGAGTGCGAGTGAAAAATATAACAATCATGTATTTTTACAACTATTTTAGTGGTCAATAAATGGCAATCAATGTCATGCAACATTTTGTAAAACAGACAAGGTAACAACTTGTAACGTTGTTGCCACATCCATTCACACAAATTATGAGTCTAACATTTTGCGGTTAGGTTTAGGGTTGAAACTGAAATGAAACTGGAGAGCCAAATATTTTAAACAAACATAGCATTTAGTTTAATTTTAAAAAAATCAAGAAATGAAAATAATTCTAATTAATTGAATACTTTTTACCTCTTGCTTAGTTTCTAATAGAAATAAAAATGCTTTAAAGCCATCATCATCCATAATTTAAAAAAACAAAACAAAATAAAACCCTGAAAAATTGCACAGCTGCAACTGTTAAAAAAACGTTATAAATTATTTGAGACAAATGAATAAAATAGTATTTTGCGAAAACTTCATAAACTTCGAGTAAAAGATATTTTAAGAGAGGGGAAATGTAAAGTAAAGTATCGACTTTTTCATTAAAGAAAGGCAAAAAGAAAAGTAAAAGTGCCCACTTGGAATGAAATAACAAAACCTTTAAAGTAAATTAAATAATGTTTTGTTTGTTTATCAAACGAAGCGAAAGAAATACTTGGTATTATTGTGAATTAAATCCTAAAAAAAATGACAAAATTATTTTTTGGATGAGTTATTTTGATTAAATAAATGATGAGATTTAGGATGATCTAAAACTATAAATAAATCCAGTCAGTAGTACTAAAATGCTTCTCCTGCTCGTATAACATCTCTCGTAAAATTAGGCAAGATTGAATGGTCATGGCTCTGACAGTAAAGGGTTAAAGTGTTAATGGAAAATACAATAAATTAAAGAAACATGATAAATTTGAAGACAAATTCTTGAATGGGCGGTGTTGATTGAAATTAATTTAACACCAAAGTATAATTTAAATCCCAATGACACAGTGACACACCACACCACCACCACCAGAACAGACCCAGTCATTACTCGGTGGACACAAAATGGGTCTGCTACCTGCCTGTCTGCATCTGAAAAGTTACCTTTTTAAATAAACACTTTTGCTTGTGCATTCTGAAGTAGAAGTAAGATATTTAGTGTTAGCATTAATAATGTGAATTGTTTAAAGGACTTAGGTGAAATGAATGCCATTGTTTGCTGTTTGCATTGCATTTGCTAGAGAAATTAATGAATAATGAATGGAAGGAGTTTTAGCATTAATGAAATATAAATGGTAAAACAGAACTTCTTCCATCCGTGTGTATGTGATGTCTCCATTTCGTATTAATGACTAAGATTGTTAATAAAAGAAAAGTGGAGTAGTGTCACCACAAACACAAAACTAACACCAGTAACTGGAGTGTGAACTTCTTACGCTGCTGCTGCTGATAGAGACACACAGAGAGCTTTCTTTCTCTTTCTCCAGCCACCACACACATTCCAAATTGTAAATGTTCTTAAACGTGGAAAATCAAATTAGTTTTTTCACAGAAAAAAAGATATATTCAAAATAAATTTAAATATCAGTAATTAATTCCTAAATCTTAGAATACCCTAACAAAAGAAAACACATTTTGCAAAAACATCCAAGAGTTACAATATTATCTATTTTAAATAGTATTTATTTTCATCAAACTGCTTATTTATTTTTAAGAATCATTAAATAGCCTACAAAATCAAATATTAAGTAAAAAAACAAATAAAAGCTATTCACATGTCTTTAATCGCCGCGCGCCAATGATACTAGATAAATTCAAGTTTATTAGAAAAAAAAACTCAATAAAAACAGATTACTAATGATTAAAACAATTTTTAGAAATTACTCTATTTTCACTGGGAGCACTCAGCAGCAGTATTTTAAACGATTATAAATAATTATGAATATAAAGCCCAGAGGAAAATGATCAAGCAAAGCAAACTGATAGTTTTTTAAGCACCATTTCTGATAATTGTTTATCGTCGTTTAATAACACTGAGTTGTTAAAAACATGTCACCAACAAACGTACTGAGTTCAGTTAAACTGTTTTTAGGGAAGTCATTGAATAATTTTATGAAGCATCATTTTCATTGTGAAAGTAAGAACGGAGTTTTGGCCTATCTGTCAAATATTGCTGTTGGTGTGGTGTCTGTGTCGCAACTAGCAGAGAAAGAAGAGCAAAAAAATTGAAACGAAATAAAACAGTTAGTTCACCCGCCCTCTCTTTCGGCTATAAATTATAATTGGGGTTTTTGTTGGTTATATATTTTCATATTCATCAATTATAAAAAAAATAGAGAAATTTTTTTTTTTTTAAAGAAAATGGAAATCCGTAGCAGTTTTTGTTGCCGAGAGAAGGATCACTTTTTCGTACACTTTTACCCACAAAGGAAAAGTGATACATCATAATAAAGATAAATAAATTTACTTACCGTCTAGACGTCCCAAGTCAGAATAATCAGGCCGTGTGGACATTGTTCATCGAGCTGATTTGGCGAGTAGATCCTATAAATCAAAGAGACAACATATAAATCAGTCTCAAACGTAGCTTGCTTTTACAGCGCCATTGCTAGGATCGTGAGCCTCGCTCTGGTGCTGACTTGCATTCATACATTTCATTGAGATACTGACTGATGCAGATTACACACGCACGCATACACACACACACACACACATAATGAGGTAGACACACAGAGAGAAAGCGAGAGAGAACAACAGAGAAAGGAAGATAAAATACAGGAAAAGAATTAAGAGTGTGTGCGCGGACGTAGTGGTGACACATACAAAAAGAGTGAGTGGGAGAGAGAGAGAGGGGGGAGGGAGGATTGGAGAAGTATACAACAATCGGCGAATGTAATGTACATACAATAAAAGCAGTTCGATTCAAGAGAGCAACCAACCACACACAATAGTAGTTGAGGACAAGACACACACACACACACACAGAGACCATAACACAAAAAACTGAAAGCGTTATTAAAATAGTAATAGTACATAAACACAACACAAAGAAGATAAATTAAAACCAGTTTATTTTAATTTAGGAAAAATAAAAAACAAAAACAATTAAAATACAGTCAGTCAATAAATTGATGTGTTGATACGTAACGAGTTTAAATTTTAAATTATGATGATGGGTGGAGGAGGGTGGATGCTATAAAGAATATGTGAGTGTGTGTGTACATGAGAGAGAGAGAGAGAGAGAGGTGGAAATGAATGATTGTGACGTTTTTAGCATCATCTCTATTTACTTGCTTTCTTTTCATACAACGCTTCTTCAGGTTCGATTTCTTCCGCGAGCAGCAGTCAGTCAGCACACTTTACACAATTTAGTTGTGAGTGCTTGAGCTTGCTCTTCTTGCTGCTTCTTGCCTTCCTTCACTTAGTGCCGCTACTCCTGAGTGTGCAGCAGTGCAGTGCAGTGCAGTGTCAGTGAGTGCACACTCACATGCAGTAGTGCCATTAAGTGCACTGACTAATTTGAATACTTCAACCGACTGAACTGCAATGCACAGTGCACAGTGCAGAGTGCAGTCAGTGTCAGTGACTGCATTTACACTTTCACTCAATCCATCCATTAATTTTCCATGGCTTAAAAAGTGTTTTCATTTTTTCTTGCAAAAATTCATAGCTACAGAGCTATGAATTAATTAAAAAGAATAAAAAAAAAAATTTCAAGAGAAAAACCAGAACTTTAAAGAACACGTGATGGTGGTGTTGTAGGTAGACCAATAGACCATATGACTTTAACCCCCGTAAGACAAAACTGGTAATAAAATGAATAAAACTAAAATAAAAAAGCAATTATTTTGCTGAATCTCTTCATTAAACTTTGTTTTTCTAATAAAAGGATATACA
>JAYKTE010820213.1:0-17151 GCA_036873565.1 Xipholeptos notoides
CCGTAAAGGCGAAGCATGTTAGATTTCATATAAAACATTATAGTATTCCTTATTTGTTTTATTCATTATTTAGACTGTCTGGAAATGTATATTTTCCTGAATATACATATATATATATTATATATATTTTTTGAGTTGCATGGGCTGAACTATTCTGCTAGTACATATGCATAATAGAAATTATATTCTGCCAGTCCATTATAACCAATTTATTAATATTGTCAGTAGATTTATTATTTTTTTTTGTGGTTGTTTACTAAGCTGTCCTTTCAAGTAATGCAACTCTTGCATGACTCAAGGCTTCACTTTTCACTTGCACCATTCACCCCGTACATGTGTTCCATTTTCATAAGTAAACAAAATAGTAAATAGCTTCCTGAATCAGCTTACATATGAAATTTTTTTTTAATTAGTTTTTTTTTAGAGAATAAACAATAACTTCAACATTAACTTCAATTCTATTCAATAAATAACTTTTTACATACAAAATTTAAAAAGAAATTAAACAATTCTTTTTGAAAAATAATACTCTTCACATTGTTCCATTTAACACATGATAATTAGTTTATGCACCACACGTAAGTGTGCCACTGTTAAAATGTAGAAAAGCAAAGACTTTCCAAGAATAATAAAGTTCATTCGTGAACAATTTTCTTTCATTTAGTTGAAAAATCTTATTCTAAAGAATTTAAATTTTGTATTTTAAAAGTTATTGTTTGAAAAATTTATGAATTTTGTATTCCAAAAGTTGTTGGAAAAACTCATTTCGTATTTAAAATGTATATATATATGTATTCTCCTGACAATCCTGATGGTGAAACCCGGGTAGAGAAGCACCTAATATATATATATATATATATATATATATATATTATCATTAATTTTTTTTCAATGAATCACAAATAAAAAGAGATGTTTTCTCTACTCTAATTATTCCTAGTGTCCCATGTGTATGTATATATATAAGTGCATGTATGTATGAATAATGACAAAGAAAAATGTGATTCTTGAAGCTCATTAGAAAGAAAATGTCTAAGAGTAAGCAATTTTTCAAATCTTCATCTGTCTCAGGAACTTACAGCCGACCAAGGGTACTGGGGGAAGGGTAACTATATATTTTTTCTCGTAAATGGCTAACATTATATTCATTAGTCCTCAGGAGATTTAAGTTCTGTTGCAATATTGTTTCAGCTACTTTCTTTCTTTCATTTTTTCTTCCAAGAAAGCATTATAAGAAAATTGTGTATGATTTGAGGCCCTGAAGAGGTCTGCAATAAATTGTTTATGATTTGAAACCTTGAAAAGCTCCATATTAAATTGTTTATGATTTGAGGTCTTGCAGAGGTCCACAATAAATTGTGTATGTTTTGAAGCATTGAAGAGGTCTGCAATAAATTGTGTATAGTTTGGATCCTTTCAGAGATCCACAAATTCCCAACTAAACAGGTTGTATCACACGAAGAGTGATTTGAGTTTAATTAATACAAGATGAATTAATTAATAATAATAATTAATACCAACAAGTTCAAAGAATTATTTTCTAAAATAGAAAATGATAAAAAATTCCAATGGAAAAAAAACAAAATAATATGAATTCTTCTCACACCACTCGGACATGGTATGTAACGTAAACATTATGAGCAGGCAGTAAAAAGTACTGATAGACTCTGGATCAGAAGTCTCACTTCTAAAGTCCTCTAATATCATTCAGAAGAAAACATACAAATTTTCAACAACATAAGCCTATTTATAAATTTAGGTCTGGTTAGTCTGGCAGAATTTGTTACATGAGTTTTGATTATTATCATTATTAAAGTTATTCAAACTTCTACATTCATCGTCGTTGTTATTTTTTTAATGTAGGACAGACATTGTGTGTCTCTTATAGCTATTGTATTTATTGAGTATCTTTGTATTATTGATTAATATTTGTTTATATTTGGCTGGTAATGTTTTTATGTTGCTGCTCAATGCATTTTCTAATAACACTAGGTTTGTTTTGGTGTGCTATAAATTTGTATGCATGAGAAATTCAAAAATGAAAATTAATTCTGTTGTAGTTCCAACATTTCAAATTATATTTTATAAAAGATTTCTCAAAGGCCAAGTGGGAGAAATCTCTATGTGTTCTGCCATTAACTGCTTCAACCGTAGAATTATACAACAAAACTATGAATTCCCATTGGTCTATAACATTCACAGTCAGACTAATACTTTTGAGAAAGGCTTTTATATCCTTAATCCTTTTTATCTCCTTAATCCTTCTAACTATAGATTAAATATTAGGTTGTCCCAATAATTCATGGAATTTAGATTTTACTCGCCAAGTAATAACAAAAACAACAAAAATTATTCCTCAAAATAAAGACTATCAAGTGTTTACAAACTCAAAAGTTTGTAAAAATTGAAATTTTACTCATCAAGTGATAACAAAAAACAACAAAAATTATTCCTCAAAATAAAGACCATGAGTGTTTACGAACTTTTGGGACAGCCTAAAAGAGTACCGAAAGAAAGACATTTATAACAATATAGAATATTCAATTCAAACAATATAGAATATTCACAGAAGAAAGTGTATATAAAAAGTCTTCGAGTAAGTGCTCTTGGAGGAGTGGATAGGCAATTGAACTTCAGAATCGTATACACAAGTTCAAATCCCGGTTATTCCATGTAAATTCACATTTTGACTAATACCCTTGGGAAAGGTATGAATCCCCATATTCCCTCGAGCTATGGATTAAATAATGCATACCATGTTATTTAAAAAATGACACGTGGAAAAAAAGAATGTTTATCAAAAATGATAGCTATCACCATTAAATGGCCTAAAATGGTTGATATGCTATAAAACAAAGTCAGACAAACAATGCAAAATATTCACAGAAAAAATTGGATATAAAGAATCTTCATCCAAAATAAAGTTCTATTGCTAGTGATTTCAAATGTATGTTAGAAATGTATACATTGATTATTTGAGTTTTCAACAAATTTTGTTTTTTCTCCCACAAAATTGATTTCTAAAAAAAATAGAGATCGAAGGTCATGATAAATTTCTAGAAAATAAAAGTTTGTTATGAAGAAGAGTTCTTTGCATTGTTAGCTTAAAACAAAACTTTTCTTTTCAAAACACTGAAATTAATTCTGTTATTTTTCAAAAAAAAAGAAAAATTTTGATTTATTTTTCTTCTCTCCTTCCTTTTTTCTTTGTTATTGTTTTCATATCTTTTGTCTGTTTGTTTTTTGGTGGGGGGTTATGTTATTTTTGGTTTGTTTTTGTTTTTTTGTTTTTTATGTTTTTCTTGTTGTTTTTTCTTATTGTTTTTTTTTGTTTTCTTGTTTTTTTGGGGGATGGGGTTAATTTTTGTTTTCTCTGGGGTTATTTTTATTTTGGTTATTGCTCTTTTTCTCTTATTCCCTAAGAGATCAATTTCTTTCTATAGAAGTGCAATTTTCCACTCAAAGACCTTGAAGACTTTAAAATGCAATTATACTGCATGTCCAAAATGACACAAAGATTTTTTTTCTTTGAAGAAGAGAAGCAAACATATATAAAGATAACTTTATTTACATAATCAGAAATTGTTCACTTGCCAATTAAATGGAATTGATTCTAATAGTGTATGTATTAAAAGATAAGAAGACTTGTAATTTCAATGAATAATGACATTTATTGAGAAAAAGCAATATATTTTGAATAGTTATTGCTACTCTTGTTCACTTGCCAACTGATTAAAAAAACATGATTCCATTGGTGTATGTATTGAAAAAGTTAATTGCAATTCCAAGGAATAATGATAGTCATTAGAAGTGTTCTTTTATCTTTTAATACATACACCATTAGAATCAATTCTTTTTAATTGGTTGGGAAATGAACAAGGGTAGCAATAGCTATTCAAAATATATTGCTTTTTCTTAACAAATTTCTTTATTCATCGAAATCGCAAATGTTCTTATCTTTTAATACATACACTATTAGAATTAATTATATTTGATCAGTTGGCTAGTGAACACATGAAGCAATAGCTATTCTAAATATATCGCTTTTTCTTAATGAATATCATTATTCATTGGAATTGCAAGTGTTTTTTTATTTTTTATATACAAATATACTGCTTCATACAAAACCTTTTAAATCATTTTCTGGTTTCCGTCAGCAGTAGCAGTTCAACTCGTCTTTATCCAAATTGTATTTTGAAACCAAATAGCACCAAAACATGAGTTTTCTTGCCTCTTTCTTAATCAACATTAATCTCTTAACCAGCAATTACGATTTAAATAATCTTTATCCAAATAGTATTTTGAAACCAAGACGGACATATCTTGTCAGAAATTAACTTTTTAAATACTGCTAAAAGATGAATTCTCTTACATTTCCTTAATCAGCATTAATATTACTATACAATAAACATATACAAGGTTTGGCTAGTAACAACACATTTTTATCAGAAAAACTTGTTGTTGTTAAGGTCTTAATGAAATCTTATCTGCATCACATCATTCGCAATATATTTTCAAACAATGACAAGCAATGTTGTCATGATTCTTTGTGCAATGGGTTGGCTAATTTGCTCATAAATTGCCATCGTCAAATTCAATTTACATTTCGGGTCAGAAAAAAAAAAGGAGAATCAATTTTATATGTAATCAACCTCTATTTGTGCATATAGAATACATGAAGTTTATCCTGGAAAAACACATCTTTTAACTAATTTACATCTTGTAATAGATATTTTCTATTTGAATAGAATTCTATGAAATTAATCTTAGATTTTTATCAGCAGAAAACCAATTTCAATTCCTGCCGCTTCCTTTTTTATTTTTATTTTATTTTCATTTTTTATTTTTTTGTTGCAACCAAAACCCTAATGTTCAGTTGTTATTGTTGTTTTCTTTTTTTCTCTTCTGAATTCTTGTAGAAATTTCTTTCTCAAGGAATCTTGATTTTCCACTGCAAGACCTTGAAGACGGTAAAATGTAATTACAGATTGAAAATGACACTGACTTTATTAATATGTTTCCAACTTACATATTAAAGAATATTTTCATGAATGAAAAAAAGGAATAAAAGGGAAATCTCAAGGAATGCATTTCCTCATGTTTTTCAGGCACATTTGATAGCATAAAAAAATGATTGAATTATGTATTTCTTATTGTATCACGTGTCAAATCAATTGGAGTATTTTCAGTTGGGGGTGAAATTTTCATATTTATCAAAAACTAAAATGAAAATCTCTTTTTCAGTATCAAAGATAATTCCATACAGATATATATATATATCAAAGGTACTTCCATACAGATGTATATATGTATATATATAAGCAATAAACTACAAAACCATTCAACTGATCTTTAGAAAATTTCATACATAGATCTACATATGACTGTAGGTAAACTAAAATACCTTAGAAAAAAAAATACGAGAAAATTTTATAAGTAAATATATTTTTCTAACTATTGTCCTAATCCTTATCATTGTTACTATTATAATATTTCAGCTGATGAAACCCTTGGCTTTTTTTCTATTGACCAAGCTTAAGAACCTTGGGGGTAGACTGCTCTGATTCTGTTAACCCTGACACCTTTATCTGTTAGATAAGGGATAAAGGTGTCTAAATTCTAAAGTTCTAAGTAAGCATTATCTGAAGGTGAAGGTTTTAGTCCCACCCAAGGGCAATATTAACTAACGATAAATTTCCTAGACTTAATACCCCTACCTGTACTCATCCTTATCATTGTTACCTGCACAATTCTTGAGATAAGGCTTGGTAATTTGTGCTTCTATTTTTAGGACTGTTGTTCTTATCCTTATTATTGTTACCTGCATAACCCTTGAGATAAGGCTTTCTAATTTGTACATCTATTTTTTGGACTGTTTTCTTCATCCTTATCATTGTTACCTTCAAAATCCTTGAGATAAGGCTTGATAATTTTTACATCTATTTTTAATATTGTTGCCCTCATCTTTATCATTGATACCTTCACAACTTTTTATTCAAAACATTGTGATGAAGATAAGGACAACAGTATTAAACATATATGTACAAATTTTCAAGGATTCCGAAAAGCAAAAAAATTTTCATCCCTTACAAACTGGTCATCAGTGGTTGACATACCATAAAACACAACGACCCACCATAACAATAAAGTCTGATGTGATTTTCAACCTAGAAAAATTTCTATAGATTTGAATGTTTTGATATATTTTTTTAAGATTGGTCATTTTTCTTATATTGGATGAAATTTTAAAAAAAAGAAATTCTAAAATCTCTTGGAATCTATTTCATAGAAAGTTCTTAAAATCCAGAATACTCTATTAATTTTTTTCTTTTTCACTTTTGATGGGAAGTAGCTATTTTTAAAAAAATCAGCGAGCATCTATTTTTTTTAGAATACACTTCTAGACAAATATATAACTGAAATATTTTTTGAAGTACCTACAAGATGATATTTTCTATATTAGAGTAATATACTCAAAGAGTTTTATTTTAGATGTATAGTAATACTTGATATTATGGTTTAAGATCTTATTAGCAGCTTTTGGAATGCTATACCTGTCTCAATCATAATTTTGCATTAAAGACTCATAATATATTTGAATCAAATAAACTCAATCAAAACAACTCTATATAAAATGTATTAGGTTATAACAAAAGTTTTATACCATTCTTGATTTTAAATACTTGTTTGTGATTGTTTTCTAAAAGATCATATGGAACTCATTCTCCAGCCTTGGAGATCTTACCAAGTCTTACATTAAACTCTTTATACAATTCTCTAGTTGTTTTAGAAGGAACTTCTTTAATGACATTTTCCAGCCTTGTAAACCTTATGAAGTCTCACCATTTCACAATGTATGGTTTACATTAAACTCCTTACCCAATTCTCTAATTGTTTGGAAGGAACTTCATTTATGACAGCTATAATACCTTCTCCAATGGAATCAAATCTTTTCATAAATATATTTCACTATTTTGAATAAATATCATTATTCAATGGAACCAGAAGTTTTATTTTTCACGACTTTCTCATAAATCAATCTACATAGAAATTATCTCCTTTAAACAAATGTAAATAATTATTTATTAATAATTGTTTTAATAAACAGTTTGATTTTTATGGAAACTATGGAATGTAAGTGGATACAGAAAAATATAATTTGATTCTTGTTTTACTATTTCTATTTCACTGGTTTTGTTTTGTATTTTTGGCGATTTTTTTCCAGGATTCTGAAGACCCTTATCCATACAAATTATTCTCAAAGTTTCCTGTTTCCGCTTCCTATGTGCCTGATTTACCAAAACAGAACCAAACAAACACAAGTTTTTCAGGTAATCCAACAACTTCAAAACTCTTATATCTCTTTCTTTTTTTTTTTCTTTCATTGTTATCATCGACTCTTGATGTCACCTTGACTTTTAGATTTGAGGTGTTGAGAGTAACAACCCGTCAAGTGCCACCACAACCAAAACGAGTTATATATACTACTGTATTGCTAAAAGCCTCCTCTACCACGTAGAAAAGAAGACATCGTAGTCGAATTGAGACTAAATCAAGGGTGAAAATCGACTAATGTACAAACTACTCATCACATGCTTCATCCCAAGGAGTACAATCCGACAAGCGCCACAGCACTCTCACCAATCATATGTCTTAAGCTACCCAGCAAGCACCTAGCAGCCAATGAGACTGCACAGGACAAAGATTTTCAGGCAATCACAGTGCGTCCTGTTGTTTAGTGTCTTTTTCTCCGTTTTTGTTTTTGTTTTGGTGCTTGTCGAGTTGTTAATCTCACTGCCTCATATATATCATTTGTGCTGAAAATAAATTTCAGAATAATTCAAAGGAGACTTTATAATTTGTGTTTCGGGTTTATATACCATTCTCATCAACTTGATTGCTATCCTCACAACATTTTGGATGATGGACTCTCTGACCTTCTTCAAGTGGTTTTAACTAAATTTGGGAATTTTTAACTTACAATGCCATGTAATTTACATGGGTACAGTTAGTAACTATTTTAATATTTTTGTTTTTAACTACATAGTTTGTTATTAAATTCAAAGTTATGTAACCATGGTTACACACTTGAATACAAACATGAGTCATATTAGTGGTGAGTAAAGGTTAATATGCCACTAAACAAAACCAATCATTTCAATGTTGTGACAGTGAAAAGAAAGGAAACACTTTTCTTTAATTGTTTTTTTTTTTGGTTTGTTTGTTTATAAATCTCCTGCGTTGATAAATGTTACGAATTTACCTGGTTACCACAAAGTTACCATACATGTGACTTTCACTGAAAATTATATGAAAAAAAAATCTCATATCTTTCTTTCAAAGGTCACAGATATCTTCTTTGTCAAAAATGTCATCAATGGATTCAAATATCAATTTATTCATTTGTTTCTTCTTGTATTATTTGTCAATAGACCCCCATGTTTAAGATAAAAGCACTTAATTTATATCATTTTTATTCATTCATTCTTTGAAAGATTACTTTAATTTGTATTTTAATGCCATGATTTGGAAAACCAAATCTTTTGCTCGTATTTTGTTGGGTTTTTTTATATTTAGAATAAGACAGCATATCAACTGAAATGTGTTAACATCAATAAAATAAAAATACTTGTCCTCTTGTCTTTTGTAGATGTATTGCTGTGGTTTACATTTTGTTAAATAGTATATAAAATTTAGTTTGAAATTAATTATATGTCAAAAAAAAGAATGCAATATTTGAAGGTAAAATTTATTAAATTATTTTTAAAACCCATTGTTCTTAACAGGCATACACACTAGTGAATAAATAATTTTTTGCTTTGTTTTTGTTTTTAGTTAAATCCGATCTATTGAAGAAATTGTTGAGCCTTAATCGTAATATCCATGATTCAGTAGGGCTAACAGAAATACGTGCCCTTGTTGACAATGTTCTTCTTACAGAACCAGATCAGCTGCAAGGAACAGGTAAGTATAGAAAAATCAACTCTTGTTTCTGAACCTGTTTGAATTTTGGCTTCATTTGAGAATTGAGGGAATATATTAAACCATCCCCATATTGCTAACCCAACTACAGTATATTTAATTGTAATTCATTTTTTAGGGTATTTGTCCCATTACCCTTATGCATCAAAATTGTAAATACCATTCAATATTATTGGGAATATTCTACGTAGGGTTAGCCCATCAAGCAAATGTATTTTTGTGATTGGTATTGTAATCAATGAAGGACACATGTATTTGATTGTAAGATGTGAATGGGTCACAAAAATGTCTAGTTAGGGTAAGCAATAAGTTTTGATGACCAGCCCTGTATATTTTTTCTGACTTCCTTCTTTCAGCCTTTTGTGCCTAATTTTGTATCAATCATGAAATGAATAATTTCATATTGCTCTTCTTGTATTTCTGTTAACTAGGGCTGTGACAATATGTCTTTATTAAAGAATATTCTTGTAGTTACTTGACTATTTTGTGATTTTACTATTTCTTTTAATTTTGTAGTTAACTGTGACTATAAGCTTTCATTAAAGAATATTCTTGTCACAGCTCTAATGCCACAGTGGTTGACATGCCATAAAACCCAAACCAAACTAAACAGCAAGAATATTCTTTAATAAAATCATATTGTCACAGCCCTAGGGATAACCAAATCAGATTATTTTTTTATTGAATGAACTCTTCCTTTTATAGAAAGGTGTTTTTTAGATATAATTGTTTTTTGATCAATGAATATCAGTGATTAGCAAGAGGTTGCCTGATTTGATTTTTTATCAAATATCAACCTTTTTGGTCATTTAATGCCAAGAACAATCATTTTTATCAAGCATCTTTTTATTGTCAACACATTGTTTTGAATTACACAAGTTGTGCTATTTAATCCATAGCTGGTGGTAAATATGGAGATGCATGCCTTTCCCAAGGGCATTAACTCAAATGTGAACAGAATGACTTGAATTTGAACTGGCATATTATGATTCCAAAGTTTTTGTGATTAGAAACAGGAAACTAATAGAAAAAGTCTTTGGTCTTGTTGAAAGAATATTATACAAATTCAAACCCCAGTGAATCTGATTCCTTTCCTATAAAAAATTGAAGACTATTATTTCACCCCAGCTATGGGAGAAAAAATGCTACCTTTTTTCTTTTAAAAAGAGTTATTAGTTTGGAATTAGAGTTCAAAGTATTAAATGGTTTTAAAGGTTAATATGCCATTAAATAGTATAAGCTAAATTTTCCTTTGTAATCTGTGAATCATGAGAACAATATAAGATCTGTTAGTCTAGAGTCATGTATTGACATTCATTATGGGTTTTGATGTTTTAATCTGAAAAGAAATTGAATCAGTGAGCGAAAGAGTCTGACTGGATTATACCATGATTATTATGTCTTTGATTCAAAAAGGTATGGCTCAATTCTAACATATCTTACAATAGAAATTGTATTATTAGAAATGAATAACAATCTAAAATAAGAATAGAAATAAGATGTGCATGAAGCAAGTGACATCATTGTTTTCTTTTCTCAACAAGAAGGTAAACACTCCTCCACCCCCCAAAAAAAAGAATCTGCATGAATCATCTCAAAAGCTTGAGATCAATTTTTATCAAATTTGAAATCTTATAAAAGCAAAATTTTAATTTAGAGACATTTTTATCAGGTGTCAATAAGGGATGAAATTTGAAATCTCTTTGAAAAGGGTGGGGGCAAGAATTGAGTGGAAAAAGAAACAACAAAAAGCAAAACCAAACAGTCCAAATTATGAATTGATTTGTCCGATTAAAAGGATAGAATTTAATGCTGATAGCAGCAATGGTATTGTAAAATCTGGAGAAACATTATGTAATGTTGATATGTGGTACTAAAAGGATTATTATGTTAGATACGTGTTTGTTGTGTCTATGGTTCTTGAGAAAACCTGTATAAGGAGACTGCAACCCTCGTACAAGATAATTCATTTGAATTAATGATAACTAGCTGAACCTGTAAAAATAATGTATATAGATTTGCTTTATATCCTTAACATTTAAATTGGTTTGACTAAATAACTTGAAATGACTGTTTGAGTGTTCATAGCGGAAAAATTAATGCTTTTTACATTTCTAATTTCTGAAGAAAAAAGCATTTAAATAGAGAAGGTAAAACTGATTATGTTTTTTATTCTAATTTTATAGTAATATGTTTTTTTCAGAACACCACTACTTTTTTCTTAATAAGCAACACCAAATCTTTTTCTGGTGATCTTAAACAATTGTATATTAAGCTTTTAGAATATTCCATTTTCATTCTAAGGGAATTTACTATCATATCAGTCAGAGCAACTAAGCATATTAATATATAGATAATTATTCTAACAAAGCTTGTTTTTCTATGAAAAAAATACTTCCTTGTTTCAGTTGTGCAACATGTACTTGAAAAAGCTATCTCAGCCTGTCTACAATCCTCTGAGGAAAGGATTTTCTCATGTCCAACAACCTCCAGTGAGTGTATCTTCTTTTTATGTTTTTAATCCATATGCAGTGGATCCTGCTATAAACAACTCTTGTCGTCAGTGACAACCTGTTTTTAACGACTGCTTTTATATATTTTGTAAATTAGTGGTCATGCATGAGACTTTGGACTAATATCCTTGGGATCCCCACTTCCTTTCCAGCTATGGGTTAAATAGTACATATTGTGTTATTCAGAAAACTATGTCTGGACAAAAAGAACATTTCTCAAAAATGATTGTTCTTGGCATTAAATGACCTAAAAAGGTTGATATGCATAAAACGCAAACAAACATGCATGTTCCTTTAGTGATTGGAAGGTTTATGCTGATAACTCCACACAGACTTTCCAGTAAATATTGTACAAACAAATCAGTGCTCTGACATTGTGGTTTGGTCACATTCAAAGGGGTGTGTCCTCTGGAAAATATGGGTGTTGTGCAATGTGCATTAGCATAAGAGTGAGCTGTACGAATGAGCATCAAATTGGATCTGGCCAAAGTCATAACAATTCTCTGCAGTAACATCTGTGGACTGACTCTTTTTGGACACGCTTACAAGCAATCAGAATTGCCTATTAGTTTTTTTTACTCCATTACCCTGCCCAGTGGCAAATGCTGCTGGTAATGCTAAGGGTGGCAGTACCGTCTTAGCCACTGAAACTGTGTTATCACCCTTAGTTGGTAGCTGATAAGGACAGGGTAAAGCACGTGCAATCAAATGGTGTATGTAGAAAATTACTATCTGCCGCAGGGGACCAGGTTTTGATAAGGGCTGGGCTGGGCTGGGCTGGTTCTATACAACAAGATCCACCATACTAAGGCCAAATTGAAAGTTTTGCAGTATTTCTGTAGAATTTGCCCATTCCATCAAAATATTGTTTTAATCTTTAAAGCTTTTACAATTGTCTAATTTTTGGAATCCTTCGAGATGAGGTTTCATAATCTGTGTATCCATTTTTGCTGATTGTTATGCTTATCTTTATAATCGTTGTTTCACCATGTTTTGACCAACTAATCCTCAGGCCCTCTTATGGTATTATTATTTTCATTATTCCAACTTTTCCTTAACCATAACTCTTAGTTAACTTAACTATCCCTAAATATAAATGTGCAGAATTCAATGTCAATATTTTAAGCATTTAAAAAGAGAATAGACAGAATTATTGGATGAGTTGTTCCATTTTATTTTTTTTTTTTTTTTCAAGAGATTTTTTTGTAATTGTTGTTTTTCTTATTTATAGATTATGGTTTAAGTCCTGAACAAATCAATTTGTCTCCCTTGCAAGTGTTGGGATCAGAAATGGTTATCCGGTAAGAAATGTAACTTTTTCTTCTTTTTTATGTGAATAAATAAAAAAATAAATCTACTGTCTTCAGTTTGTGTGACTCAATACACACAAATAAAAAATAAACAAATGTTATTATTATTGTTTTAGAGAGGTAGATTATGAAAAAGTCCCAAGTTTGTCAACTCATTAATTTTGCATTCAATAATTTTAAATTGATTATATTTCTTAGATTACAACAATAAGTTCAGCTCTCATAGCTCAGTCAATAGATGAATCAGATTTTCAAGATAAAAAATTATGAAGGAAATCTGAGGGTCTGGGGTTTGATTCCTCATGAGGCTATACATTTTTGCTTTTAATATTTTAGATTATGACCCAGTACATACAAATAAACAAATACACACTAGTCATTATTATAAGAGATAGATTAAGTTGAAAATTAAATTGAAAAAGTTCTAAGCTTGTCAACTCATGAATTTTGTATCCAATAATTTCAAACTGATCATATTTGTTAGATTATGATAAAAATTCCTCTTTTATAAGTACAGCCCTCATAGCTCATTTGGTATAGCATCTGACTTTTTAAATAAAAATAATGAAAGCAATCTAAGGGGGAACGTTTTCGCTTTTAATCTTCAGAGTGACACGATATATGCAAATAGAGAAATAGATAAAAATACTTTGGTCATTATTGTAACAGAGATTCTTATTTTAAGTAATATTTCTTCTTTTTTTCTTTTTCACAGATATGGAAAAACACTTGGCTTGTTGTCAGAAAACATGGATTATTTTGAATCTTTGGGCCAGTTGCTTAAACTTACAAAAACACATTTATCTCATTCTTTTCAGACAAACAGGAAGAGATCATCAAACACCAAACTCCTAAATATCCTTTCCAATAAAAATTTAGCTTTTTAAATATTAAACTCTATTTTTTTTCTTTAATTTGTTTTATAAAAAAGGATTTCGATATTTAATCAAAATCCCATTTTCCTACTACAAAGAATAACTTGCATAAAAACTTTTAAAAGATCAATAGATATAATAAACAAATAAGATTTCAACTAAGTAATGATCCATGCAAACACATGTTTATTGTGATTTAATTTATAGCATTTTTGTTTATGGTGTGGTATAAGTAAAAACAATATAATCATTATAAAGTGGTTATATTATGCAAAAGTCCATTGCTATGTGTTACAAGAAAGGAATCCTCTATAGCTTCATACACACATAATTTACAAATATTTTCATTTGTTAGATGTTCTTTTGTCCTGAAACTGATCATGTTTTCCTTGACACTTTTCTCAGAATATTCAACAGATCTTTATTATCCAGGATTTGACTGGTTTGTGTCAACCATTTTCCTTCTTTATAATGGCCACACAGACAAAGCCTGGACATTCTTGTTGAAATTCTCTTGTTTAAATATCTCTGCTTTTATTTGGCCTGCACATCTTCATTTAATGGTTAGTTAAAATAAAATAGAAAGATGAGTTTACTTTAATAAAACTTTTTTTGCAATTGACTCTTATATCCATATATTAAAAAACTAGGGGTTTTTTTTTTAATATTTTTTAATGTCTTCAGCTGAAATTTTGAATCTTTGGGCCAGTTGCTTAAACTTACAGAAACAAGTATTTTATATGTTATGTTGAAAATAAGTATTTTATATGTTGAAATCTTGAGTAGTTTTATTTTTTAGTACCTCTACTAATGGAATAAAATCTTTTGACTTACAAATATGATAAATTATTTATTAATTTATTTTTGCAGATTGTTGTCCTCATCTTATATAGTTGTTGTTTATCACTACGTTTTGGCCAACTTATCTGCTGGCAAAAAGAAATTAATTAATAGATTAAGAAACCTCATTTCGAAGAATTCCTAAAATAAATACAATTACAAATTTAATACAGACCTGACTTGAAAACCCAGAAAGGAGAAATAATGGAATTTATAAGACTGTAATATCCAACCTTAAGCACCCTTCGGTGCACGTGGCGCAGCGCGTAGAAGCGCTGAATCTCTACGGTTCCAGATGAGCAATATCAACAGATAACAGTCTCAATTCCTACCTAAGCAGGCTAAAGGTTTAGTTGGTCAAAACGTGATATGACAGACAAGTATGGAAGGCAATAGTGGTTACTGGGGATACAGTTGCAAGACTCAGAGCCCCTATCTGGTGTTGTGGCAAAGGCCACTGGATGATTTGTCCGAAATGTAGTGAAAAGCAACAACTATGTAAAATGAGAACAGTCCACAAAAATGAAATTAATAGATAGATAAGAAGCCCTATTCATCTCAAAGAATTCCTAAAATAAATACAATGATAGATTATGTGAAAAAAAAAGAATGAACATGAAATGGGAAGTAACTTTGTTTGCCTCCGATTAAAAACTTACAGAGTTAGATAACTTTGTCTATTAGGACAATCAACTTGTGAAAAAATGATAAAATCTTCTGTAGGTTGCAATTGAAATTTCAGTTAGGCTTTTTCTTATTTACACTAGCATCCCCGTGCCGTCAACAATGACGGCATAAAAATGTGAGTGAAATAATAAAAAACATTTTTTTTTTTTTTCAGGTTCCACTACTTTCAAACAAGAAAGTAAGCAGCAGCAGCATCCCTTTGATCTACTCAACAACGTCTTACCTGGTTGATTTCATTCTGCAAATAGAACTGCCACTTGTTGCCTCAGCTTTCACAATTTCTGGATTTTCTGCAGCACAGGTCAGGGACAAAAAAAACATTCCTAACTCATTCTTGCATTAAATAAGGCGTTCAGAGTAACAAACCGACAAACGCCAAAAATAAAAAATGGAGAAAAAGACTATGAGCAATTAAACAACAGGACTCACAGTGATAAGTTGAGAATCTTTGTCCTGTACACTCTCATTGGCTGCCAGGCACTTGTCGTGTAGCTTAAGGCGTATGATTGGCCAATAGAAAAAGCTATTAAATGAGGTGGTTATGAAATTTTATTAAAGTAGAAACTTTAAAAATATTTATGCAGGATTTTTAATGATAAATAATCTTTGTTTCTATTAAGGTGGACTTATCTAACCTTAGTGAATTCTCCCTTCTCTATAAATAAAAGTCTAGCTAGAGACAAAAGAGAGAAATGAGGGGAAGAAGAAAGAGAAAGTCTTGATGGTTCTATCTGTTAATCCTACTACTACCACGTGTTCTTACTAAAAATATTGTTTCACCAACTTTGTGTAGTATTGATAGCTATACCCCATAACATATCCATTCAAAGTGAATTATTTACAGTTGTTTTTAATTAATGAAACATATTAGTTAATGTAGACAGCAAATAGAAAAGGCTGTTAAATGAGGTGGTCATGAAATTTTATTATTTTAAACAAATCAACAATAATTTGTATATTTATTATGCCATAATAATTAGTCTTCATTTTTGTATTTAAATTTTCTATTTTTCAGAATTCTTGATATGAGGCTTTATAATTTGTATATTTATTATATTATATTAGTCCTCATTTTTATATTTGTTGAATTTACTGTTTTTTGGAATCCTTAAGATGAAGCTTGATAATTGTTATATTTATTATGCAGACCATAGTTCTCATCTTTTATATTTGTTAAATTTACTTATTTTTTCTTATTCCCTGTGACTTTCTCACTTGCAACCATGAAGAACTTATTTGGTGCCATTTGGAAAACTTTTCAATACATGTTTTATTTGAGTTTATCAATTTTTATATTTTTAGTCAACTTATACCAAAATCCTATGCAACTTTTTTTGTCATTTTCAGATCTGTCAACAGTGGCTTCTCCAATGCTTCTGGAACTATTTTGATTGGCCAGATATCATCCACTATGTTTGTGTGTGTTGTGTGCTCGGCCTTGACTATCAGGTCTACTTATGTGTGGCTATTTTGCATTTCCTTCACTCAGAAATTGCCCTGCATACACAGCAAAAAGACCTTAATATCTTCCTCAAGGTAAAGATTATAAAAGCTATGTAGTGCACATTGTTATTAAAAAAATTTGTGTGGACAAAGAGCGTATATCAGAAATGATTGATAACAAAAGGTTGATATGCCGTAAAACAAAATAAACAAACAAATTTCTTTCACTCTTTCTGACATTTTGAATTGATTTTTTTAAAAGGTTTTTTTTTGGATAACTTTGTGAGTTTGAAAAATTGTTGAACATGGTTTGGTTTGATTTTAAACAGAATAGGATAAACAGTAACATATAGGCAGGGCTGTGCTTGGGGCCTCTGTAGACCCTGCAATTGTAGGAGGGGCATAAATTCCCGAGGGGTCACAAGGTTCCTTGGCTTTGCAGATCTATTGTAATGAAAAAAATTAACAAAATAATTATTAGGATTAACTGGAAAACCATTA
>JAYKTE010821323.1:0-26504 GCA_036873565.1 Xipholeptos notoides
TTTACAGGGGGGGGTAGAACTTTGGTTGGTCATCATTAACTAAACTCATTCATGACTCATTCACATCTCATAAAAGCACTATGCATCCTTCAGACAGACAAACAGGTCAGACACCAAAATACCACATTTACTCTATGGTCTTAATGCCTACTTAAAATAACCCCGGTGATGCTGATGGTTGAATATTCTATGTAAAATTTGATGAAGAGGGGAAATGGGACTAATAATACCACAAAATAAACAAAAATGATGGTTGAGTTAGTAAGGCCCATCTTTCCCTTGCTATTGGGGTAGATGGCCCACTGTTTTCCGAGCCTTCACTCAAAAACAAGGAGGACCATTATCTAGTGGGGAGTGGGAGAAGAAGAGAAGAAAGCTAACCTAACATGGGAACAAAAAGAATGTGGGGTGGATGAAGGGAGTGGAATAGAAGCAATAGGATTTAGACAAAAAAGAGAAACAAGAACAAAAAGAGAATTATCTCACTATTATGATTAAACAGAGAGACAAATAGTAGTTTCAAAAGTAAATAATAATAAGTTTCAAAATTGTTGCAATACTTGGTAACACAAAAGGCCCTACCATCTTTTACAAATTCACAAATAAGAAACACTTTTAACAAATGGCAAATACGGATTTTCTGAAAACATAAAAACATCAAATGAGAAATAAAGAAGAAACATTCTAATAATTGCTAATTTCTGAGATATTTTCATCAATAAAATATGAAGAAGCAACTTGAATCAAACACAAAAGAATGTATTTAAACACACATATAACAGCTCTCAGAGGACACTAATTATAAACTACCACAAATCATGAAATATCAAATATCTCATCTTTGACAAAATTGACACCATTCTGTTTCTTAAGACATATTTAAAATTATAAATCCTTTTTGAAACTGCAAGCTTTTCTAAAAGTATCAATCAGGTCTATTTTCCTCATCCATAATATTTTCTTTCTCACAATGTTTCAACCGAATCACCCTTTGGCCTTTCGAAACATTGAGAGAAAGAAAATATTATGGATGAGGAAAATAGTCTGATTAATACTTTTAGAATTCATCAAACATAATCTCAAGGATTTCGAAAAATAACTGCAAGCTTTTATCACAATCTTAATATTAATATGCTTAGTCACCCCAACCATTATCATAGTAATTTCCCTTAGAATGAAAATGAAATATTCTAAATGCCTAATATACAATTGTTTAAGATCATCAGAAAATTATTTGGCATTGCAAAAAAAGGAAAAAAGGTAGCAATGTTATGATTGGACACAAACACATTACTATAAAATTAGAAAAAAAACATGTCAGTTTTATCTTCTCTATTTAAATGTTTTTTTTCGTGAGAAATTAGAAATGTAAAAAAGCATTCATTTTTCCACTATTAGCACTCAGAGAGTCATTTCAAGTTATTTAGACAAACCAATTTATATGTTAAGAACATAAAGGAGTTATACCTATTCTGTGAATCTGTAAAAACTTTTTTACAGGTCTAGCTAGTCTTAATTATTGCAAGAATAAAATGCCTTCACATTTTTCTCACAAAATATAAATCAAAAGTAAAATTTTAAAAAATATGTGACTCATTTACATCTATACACACACACACACACACACTAACAAACAAACACAATGCGGGTATGTGTACATAAAGACACACAAAGTAACAACTTGAGGAGATAATAGAAGGAAAAGATGAAGACTACTGTCGTGATTTGTTAAGCATTCATCTTCTTTTCTAGTTTCTTTGTGGTTGAGCACAACCAGACTGATTCACTGTGTTGTTGATCAGAAATAACAAGTGGTGAGATAAACACAGATGCTATTCACAGCAATAGCTGCTCATTTTGTCAAGGGGGTGAGTAGATTGATTTTATTGGAGTCCTTTTCTTTATTACTATTCTCCTTCTAAAGTAGCAATTGTTAAGAACAACTCTAATAGAAAACAATCTTGATAGACAGTAAGTCTTTTCATCCTGTGAGTTGTTATTACCCCCCACTACCAACAAATTGGGAGAGAGGCGTTTTGTTAGGAGCTTGGATAAAAAGCACTCATGTCGCCCCTGTAAATCACATAAAGGGCTTAATTTGGTAGGTGGAGAAAGATGTATTATTTGGAAAGCAGAATGCTACAATTCATAATTGAAGTGTCAGTGTGTACTCTTTGTCTTGATGGAGCTATTTTCTTGTTTTTGAGATCATTGACATTTATAGTAAAATTCTATGGTAGAATAAACACTGATTACTGGTATTCTTTATGGGTCTATGTAACTTTTCCACTTTTCTCTACTGAGGGTGAAAATCTTACAAGCAGAGAATGTAATGGATAACAATTCATAATTTAGATAAAACAAAAACAAATAAAAAAAATATTATTTTCAATATTAATTTGTTATCCAATATAAAAATTAAACACAATAAATCTGTACTTTTATTTTGTTTTTTGTCTTTTTTGTTTTACTTTTTTTTAATATTTTGCGAACTTTTTAGTTGGCTTATTCACAATTGTTCCAAATTCGAAACAATGATTTGTAGAAATTTCTTTTATTTCAACGTTTACCCTCTTAAAATATTCATTTAACTACAGGGGGACACTAAAAAATAAGGAGCATGATGAAAAATTGAATAACTTCGACATTTATTAATCAATTGTTTTCATTTTTCAGGTCAAGGAAGAAGATTTTATGCCTAATCGTCTAGTGCAGTCAGTTTTTCAAAATGCCTTGGAATGTGGAAGAAAAAACGTTTGCAGTAAAAGCATACTCAGAACAAAAATCCATCACTGCTGTGCAAGCACGATTCAAACACCATTATCGATGTCGTCAAGCTCCACGGCACAAATGCATCTACACATGGGTCCAAAAGTTCAGAATTCGGGGGGAAAGTCTTAAATCTGAACACTAAGAACCAGAAAGATACTCATTCAGGACAACCGAAGACTTCCAAGACACCGGAGCACATTGCAACTGCAAGGCATTTTGAAAAACTGACTGCACTAGAGGATCAGGCATAGAATCTTCTTCCTGAAAAATGAAAACGATTAATAAATGTCGAAATTATTCAAGTTTTCATCACGCTCCTATTTTTGTGCCACCCTGTATATACACTATTTTTACAATTGTCCTAACAACCAATAATCATAAAAGGGAAATATAGCATCACTGCCATAAAAATACAAAGAAAATGAATCAGTAAACATATTCAAACAATTATTCCTAACTATATTGGCCAATCTGTTGCAGAATTATCAAAGGTTTTTTTTTTCCAAAGGAATAGAAAACAAATTCAAAAGCAAAAGAAAGACAATGTGATAGGAAGTAAAAAAAAGAATTTAATTCTAAAGAATTTAATATAGTTTTTCGGAATCCTTAGGATGAACAACTATTTTGTTGACCGCTGTCCTCATCCTTGCTATTGTTATCTTCACAACGTTTCGGCCGATGAACTCTTTGGCCATCTTCAGGTGATTGAATTTAAGGGTTCATCGGCTGAAACGTTGTGAAGATAACAATGACAAGGATGAGGACAGCAGTCCGAAAAATAGTTGTATGAATTGAATATAATTTTTACTTACGACAACTTCAAATTCATTTCCAATAATAGGCTCCCAGGTAGCTCTAATTGCAATTTCTGTTCCAGGTGGCAAATTTCCACCTAAGAAAAGAAAAAAGAAAAAAGAAAAAAAGAAATGAAATGGCAAAAAATAATCAAATGTTCTTTTGAAAGTAAGTTTACCTTTTCCATTGTGAAAGTTGCAATGCAAACAAAAATCCAAAGTCAACATTCTATTTATTTCTCTTTGAGAGAGAGAGAGAGAGAGATGGGGGGAGGCAAAAATCATTCTGAGCAAATCAAAAGAAAATTATTAGTTTTTAATCGCTTTTTTCAATATTAAAATAATTCATTGCGAGTGAATCACTTACATTTGCGAGTTATTTTTCCTAGTGACAACTAAAAAACCTTTTTTTTTAATTAAACAAGCAAAGTCAAATTATTTAAACAATGAAAGGATTTAATAGAATAGAAAATAGAACAATATACTATATTTTTTTAACAAGGCTGTTTAAAACATGTCTAAAGAAATTCAACAAATTTTTATGCATAAGAAAAAGTAGTTCAAAGTGAACATTATGTGGTCAACATTATTGACTAAACTCTACACTGAAAAAAAATTTTTTTTTTTTAAATTATTCTTTCAAACATTGACACACCCATTAAGAAAGCAATAAAATAGATAATATAATAATGATAATGATAAAATAGATAATAATAATAATGATGAGGATGATAATATTTGTCTATATATCTACGGTAATACATTGTTATTATTGATAATAAAAATTAGGACTATAGTAAAATTGTAGGAATAAAAATATAAGCATGAAATTCTTAATCCTATATAAAGAGATCCACTTTCATTTTTTCTATGCCCTCATCTATAGAATCCCTTAACAAGTTTTCTTTAAAAAGACAAACTATTAAAACTTATCTTGGTTGGTTGTTCAACAGCCTCTTTTATGGCCATCCAATGCTAAGAACAATTATTTTTGACAAAAATCTCTTTTGTCAACAGATTGTTAGAATAGCAGTTGGATTACTGAACTCATAGCTAGGGGCATAGAGAATTCATAATTTTTCCAAGAGTACTTGCCTAAAAGTAAACATGATGGACCGATTGAGAGTTGAACTCGCATACGAGGATTTGAAAGTCCATCTGCTTACCAGATATTCATGGAATTTCTAGGACAGGGTATGAGCCTTTTAGTAAATATAACACATTGAGTAGAAGTAAAATTTACATACTATTATTAGAAAGTTAAAGTAATTACAGCTTACTAATAGAATTATTCTATCTTACCTTAACTGCAGAAAAGAGTTGGATAATTAAAGAGACACATTCAAAACTTTATACCAATCTAATATAACTCTTTAAGTGGCCCAACTAATTAGTGTAGGTTCTAATTCGAATGGTATTGTATGAGAATTTACTCAGAGTATAGAATATAATATGAAAAAAAGATAATATAATAAAAAATTAAAAAAGAACTCTTTTCGAGGATCATGTTTGCAAACTGCATTCATTTTGTTTCATTCGTTTGTGTTTTGCAGCATATCAACCAGTTTTAGGTCATTTAATGCCAAGATAGACATTAGTCTTTTTGAATAACACAATGTGCACTATTTAACCCATAGATGGAGGTATAGTGGGGATTCATACCTTTCCCAAGAGTATTAGTCCGAATATGAAGGCAAATGGGATTAGAACTCGTGTGTTTCTGATTCCCAAGTCCAACTGCCTATCCACTGAGCCAAATCGACTTCTCCTTGCAAACTGCAGCAAAATTAAACTTTTGACTTAAATGAAAACTTTCCAGATTATTTCTATTTCTTTCCTTAGTTCCAAACATTAAATGAAAACAAAAGGATGGTATTAACATAATCTCTACTAGGGAAATCTTGTGCCGGGATGTGGAAATACCCTGGTTAGTGTCTGGGGGCGCGGTTAAACCATTTGGTAGATGCACCCTTAGTCTTTGGTAAGACAGGCATCTAGGAGAAGGAAAACTCTGAAATAAAACCAAGGCCTTGCCTTAATTGGGATATACATGCGTCTGGGGACTGCTTGTAAATTTCATATCCCAGGAAACTCGCCAATGAATTTGTTTGTGTGAGTTCAATGGTTGAGTCAGATCTGTAACCTTACGATGATCAATTAGGTAAAATTCACAACAAATGAAACATTTTGGAGAGAGAGAAGAAGTGGATTCCTTATATATATAAATATATATAAATCCGAACTCCAGCAGCAGACGACCACTCATCCTCTATCCCCTGAGCCGATATAGCTCTAGGACCGAAAAGATCTTTTATTTTTAATCTTAGAACAATTTTTATATTTCAAATTGTAGCAAATGAAAAGATTTTTTGGTTGTAAAAATAATAGCTATGAAACAGAAAAAAAAAGATACCAAGGATTCAACACTCTTCGGCCATGGTTAACAGAATGAGAGCAGGCTACCCCTGTGGTTTGAATAAAGGGTTAAGTTTGAAATTATGTGACTCAATTACAGCAAGAAGGTTCCCAAGTTTGATCATCTGAAGACAGCCGAAGGATTCATCAGCCAAAGCATTGTAAAGATAACAATAACAAGGACGAGGACAGCAGTCCAAAAATAGTTGTACAGAAAAATAAATCTTAATAAATATCTATTTCATTTTAGAAGATTTCAAATTTTGTTGTTTTTTTTTTGTTTTTTTGTTTTTTGGGGGGGGTAGCTTAGAATTTCTTTCTTTTTCTTTTAAAGGACAATGTGTTAAAGAACAAGGATGGCACCAAACAGTTCTTAACTGAAAAAGATCTAAAAAGTGGATTAGTTGAAGAAATGCTTTTGCCACTTGAAATTTATAGAAGGTCGCTAAATATTGGAAGAGTAGGTGACCTCTTTCAAAAACTAGTCTGACAACTGAGTAAGATTGTTTGTTTTTTTGTTTGTGTTTTACAGCATATCAACCATTTTTAGGTCATATAATGCCAAGAACAATCATTTTTAGTAAATGTTAGACTCAACTTTGAAAGATAGCATAATTTTGAAACCAGACTCTTCTACAAATAGTTTCTTTATGAAGAATATGTGAAAAAAAACCTGGCAAATACTTAGATTTGGCATTAAAACATCCAAATATGGTTGATGTATTTGTAAAACAGAACCAAATCATAAGGAATGAACACCATCATTCAATTATTAAGTTTGTTTGTTTGTTGGTATTTTATGGCATGTCAACCATTTTAGGTCATTTAATGCTGAGAACAATCATTTTTAGTAAACGTTATTTCTAGTCCGCAGTTAGTTTTTTTTAATAACACAATATGCACTATTTAACCCATAACTGGAGGGAATATAGGGACTCATACTTTTTCCCAAGGGTATTAGTCCAAATATGAACGCAAATGGAACAACTGGGATTCGAACTCGCATACTACAATTTCGAAGTTCAACTGGCTATTGACTTCCCCGACTGAGTAAGAACCCAAGGAGAGATAGCTGAGTACTTTCTTTCACTGGAGTTCTTGGGGAGATTTACTGTTAGTCAAAAAGAGAGGAACAATGGTCATTAACAGTTGGAAAACTCTATATTAATGATAATTACAGAAAATTGGCATCAAAAGAGAAGTAAGCATCTTACAGACTATTGCACTCATAAGAACAGCTGGCATATGCAAAAAAAATACTGGAGCAGGAAGATTAAACCATGTGAAAAAATATATACTATGAGAAGACACTGAAAGATGGAGAGCATAATATGGTCATTAACTAGACTAAGATCCAAGAAGGGATTTTTATTGTAATTTGGCCTTAAGGGAGCACCACCAGATATATGTAGAATTCGGACTCTGCTGACAACTAATATGATGACTCCGTATACAAGGATATAGACCTGAGGAGATGCAGTCTCGCACTAGAATGGAACAGAATATACTGGAGCTCGCAAGGAAATTCAATATCACTCTGACTAAAGAAATCTACTGGCTTCAAAGTGTGAAATCTCTGGAAGTGACTGGAGTCAGAATTCACATAATGATGATGATGACAGTAGTAATGGTAGAAATCATCACTTGCAATTAATGGTTTAAATAAGCAAGTTGAAATGTTAGTATCACAAATAAATAACATGAACACATTGACTTTTAGAAGATATATATATGTACCTGATATAAATCCATAATATAGTTGTTATTAAAATATTCCTTAGAGAAATAAGTTTCTTTCATACACAGAAGACTCTTTTGCAATGACAACATTTTCTTTTTACTAAAAAGTAGTTCTTTAATATTTAGGTTTCTTTATTTAACAGCATATTGACAGATAATAGCAACTGGGATGTCTCATATTGTGACCAGTTGGATCTCTCACAAAGAATAAAATGAAAATAAACATTGCTGCAATTTTGGTAAAGAAGTTGCATATCAACAATCACTGGTGGATATATTTACTTAGTCGAGCACAAACCCAAGTTAGGCACAAGGCTATTTTTGTGTGCTCATTATATCCCCAGGCTTTTGTAATCAGTGTTACCCTTCACTTAGATGAGTTACTCTCACGAATTAACGGGCCTCGTCCGCCCGAGACAGCTGAAAGTGAATGTAATCTTTTTGACTGGGATTTGAACTCATGCAATAAGATTCCAGAGTCCAAGCTTTTACCTCCGCTCCATCCTCACTGCCATAAACAATCACTAGTTGAAGAGGGTATTTTTTTAATGTATTGGTCGGCCTGCTTATTATAAAAATCAGGCCAAATACACCCCAACCAAATTTACAGAGGAAGACTTGCAGGCACATAATTAAGCTGATGACAGTAACATGTCAAAAGAGCAACCTATCTTAACAAAAGTAATACAATGATAATGTAAAGAAAATTAAAAACTGTCTTTTGAAAAACTAGATAATTAAAGCATTTGAAATCAAGAGTTCTTGTTTTATTTTCAGTTTACGAAGAATAAAAGTGCATGTTTCTATTATTATGTTCTTAGTATGATTTGAAGGAATGCTATAATTAGATATCAAGTTAATGAATTTTCATTTTTTGATCTTCACAGATGATTTGTTTTTCTATACAAACTAGATTGATAATAGAAACATTTCTTTTCAATAAAGGTTCTGAATGTAATTAAAAAACAGGGTTTGACATCATCACACTTTAAAAAAAGTGAACATAAGAATTCTATGAAGATGATGTGTGTGTGTGTGAGTTTGGGAAGGTGGGGTTACCAACAACGATACACATATAGTCTATTAAATTATTCATAAAAACGAGTTGAGATTAGTTTTTAAAATAGTTCTATCATTCATTATAAAAACTTTTGTGCCAATCTAGCAGTGCGTAGAAATTTGTAATTTTAAAAATTTAAAAATTTAAAAATCTAATGCATTTCATTACGTCAGAAATCACACTGCGATTTCTACAGAAGCGTGTTTTTTAAGATTTAAAAAGATATTAAATTCAAGATATTAAATTTTATAAGTTTTTATAACACTTTCATGGTTTATTTTAGAAGTGCATTGAATAGATAACATGAATACAGCACCAAAACAATGAAACTTTATAGTTTTGTGCATTTTATTTGCACGTTTATGTAATGGGGGCTAAACATTTCTATGTACTGCTACCAATATACATTATCATTATTCTGTAGATTTGTATTAAATACATTTACAAACAAATAAATTGAAAATAATCCCCCAATTTTTTATATTTTATGTAAAGGAAATTAATGCCCAAATTCAATACTTTTTATTCTGATAACTATGAAAGTTGAGAAATAATTTCCTATTCAAAGCATAACAACAATTGCAAAATTATAAATAAGCAAAATGTTTCATGCAAATATATAAATAAGGAACATAATCTTATACAAAAAAATTTTTAATAAAAAAAGAACAGAATTTTATAAAATTCTGTTCTTTTTTGATGAAAAAACCTAAACCTTTTATCTATAAAATGAATAAACATTACAGGAAGAAAATGGAAAAGTCTGATTTCTTAGATTCATCAGTTTAGAAACCTTTCATAAAAGATTATAAGATCATGACTTGAGATTGAAATATTAGACCTAATTATAGCAATAGAAATAAATAAAAAAATAAACCAATAATCATGATATGATATAAAAATTAGAAATATATCAAAATATCTTGTTCAAAACACATTCAAAAACAGATTATCGCAATATGCATACATCAATAAAATGTTATGAAAACATTTGTCAATTCTGAAATGTGTTTATCTTTATTTTTAAAAAAAGCAATAAAATCCTTAATAAAAACTGTAACAAGAAAACATGCAATCATTCAAATATTAAACCAAAAAATTCCCTTAAAGAAATCAATTTATAAACCCTCTTTATAATTTGCCAAAAAAAAGAAAAAAGATAGCAATAAATTAAAACAAGGAAAAGTAGTTTCAATAATTTTTTTTAAAATTAAAGGAGTTATTTGACACATTTCCTTTTTTTTTTTAATTGTAAATCAAATTATTAAATGTCTACATGCAATTTCTTATAGTATATATTCTTTTAATTTATCTTTATGTAAGAACATGCAAAAATAAAAATAAAACCAAAAAAAAAAATCAAGGCTATATATCACTTACTCCAATCAACATCTTGGAAAGTACGGATTTTTCGGAGCAGTTTATGTTTCATTGACTTGTAACCCAAACAATGTTCTAACTTACTGCAGTAAACTGAGCGTAGGTCAGTCTGCAATGTTGTTTTATGAGAGAAAGCAAATCTGTTGGAAATGGAGGTTCAATCCAGAGTAGAGCATCAACGAGAAAGCAGCATTACTATATGAGCCACAAGAAAAAAGATAAATAAATAAATAATAATAAACTAATAGAAGCTCATTGGATAAAAAATTACCTGCATATGCTGCATATCATTCAAGATAGAAGCTGATTGATACAAGTGATTAAGGTAGGTGGGGCTTGAAGTAACAACATACCTTCTAAACAATTCTTCTTTATAGATGGCTCTATCTTAGTTTTTTCTATTCAGGAGTTACTGATGATGTATCAATATTGATTGAAAATGTCAGCTATTTAAACTCTTGGTTTCAATAAATGCTGTCTATTGCACACAAAAATAAATTGTAAAAAGGTTTTCTAAGTACGTATATTAAGCTCTTAAGTAGTTAACAAGTCAGTTGCTTGTGGAAAGGATCTTTCAATCTTTATATAGGTACAAGTAAGAAAATCTGCTTGCACACAAATACTTTAATTGATAAACATCCAACACAAACCAGAAAAGGGGAAGCAAGTAGAAGTTAATCACAAATATTCTAAGCTTTTTTTCCCAAAAATACTTCTTTATTTCTCCTCTTAAAAAAAAAATATCCACAAATTTAATCCATAATCTTATTTAATCTTTTTTTTCCCCACTCACCAATCTTTTAAAACCTCTCAATTTTTTTTTTCACCTGATAATTTTATAAGTTTATCTCTGAAAATGTTTTCAACAAAGCTAGTTCAAAGAATTTGAAGTTTTATAAAAGAAATGAATCAAACCAATTCATAATGTCTGAGTCTGGGGAAACAAGTAAAAACTTTATTTAGACAAAATAGAAAAAAAGAAAAAGGCCTGAATAATAACTCCAACAAACCTCATTAGAAAAACCAACCATAAAAAGTCTTAGAGAGTAGAAAATACCATAAATCCAAAGAAATAAATTGGCCCCAGTGAAACTATATATATTTACTTGGTTGAGCACCAACCCAAGTTAGGCACAAGGCCATTTCTAAAGTATGATTAAGGAGGAGCAGAAAATATTGCAGTATTTATTAAACTTGTAAGCAGTTTGATTCTGGATAAAGCTAGTATTTATTCATAATTATAATATAATTGGTACAAGATCTGTACAAGTTATATAATAACCTAACCTATTCATACAAATGGGAGTCACAAATATCATTCTTTGCCAATTTTTAAACTCTATAAGCTCACTTTGTATAGAAGAAACATTTTTCAACAAATTCAGGTATCATAGCTATAGATTATGTTTTTTTTCCTGATTGTGTGTTAATAGAATTTTCTTCAATGAAGTATCAATGGGATTGAAAAAAATTTCTGAGCACAAAGTTATCAGGATTTATCTTTGCTCCTACTTTATTTCTTCCCATTATTATAACTGCCAGATTCCCTTAATACTTCTGTTGGGGTTAAACAAATTTTTTATTGCAACAAAATGAATGTATTTTTCTTTTAATCAAAAAACATGAACCGCAAGTGATTTAACAAACAATAAGAATCCTACATACCCACATAAAACTCTTATAGACAGACCTAAATCTCTATGTAAACCTGAACTTAATCTCTCCTGAATTCTGACCCCTGGAAATGCACCTGTTACCAACAATCTTGCCCTATTCTCTTTTCTTAATTAAAACTTCTATATACCATATAGTTTCAAGATATGTTCTAAACTAGACATATGGATTATTTTAAAATATCTAATAAGAAAAAAAAATGAATATAGCAAAATATATGTTAGTTCACAAAATAAATTCACTAGCAATCTCTCAGATCTTCTTGGTTGGCTTCACTTCCATTCTCTTTCTAGATTATTAAGGGGAAATACTTAACATTTTAATATATCTAATGATATATGAAAAAATTGTACATTGGACAATGGAACAAAAGATCTTTTATATGAATAAATATAAAATTAAATCTTTTAGGGTTTTTCCATTAAGATACAGAAGGAAGTTCAATGTAAACACATTTCCAAACTAGAGGTGGTCAAAAAGTTTGAAGCTTTGTGGCATTTGTGAAGACTATAGAGTAATAGGTTCCATTTTAACATGGTCTTTAATTACCCAGAAATAACATGCACATCATGACATTGAACACTGTATTCAGTTTTAAAAGCAGACTTCTAGAAGTTATAATGTTGTACAGTAAAGTTAAAAGCAAAAAAAAATCACAAAAGATAATAGTATGAATAATGTATTAATGGATACTTTTATCTGAGTTCAGACAATCTATCTTTACTGATGAAATAATACACCAACCAATTAACAGTTCATTTTGGGTTAGAATATCAGCTTTTTGTACCATAGATCAAAAGCCTCTCTTTCACTCAAGAAACAATACATTTCCTTTGTTAATATTTTTTAGAATTATAGAAGTCCATGATAAAATAATTTCTTTAAAAATCAGTATTAAGTTTTAAAATAAATCTGTTCAGTTTAAAATAAGTTTATCATACAAAAATATACTGAATTTACATCTACTATTTTCACATCTATGATTTTATTATATATCTAAAAGCAAATAACATAAGAAAAAAATGCTTCATGCTCATGTTACTATAGATACACAAAAATAAATTAATTATTTACAACAAGGAGAATAAATAAATAAAAATATCAAAATGAAAAAATAGCAATGAAAATATGAAACTAAAAGAATACAAAGGGAATAAATAAATTGTCAACTATTTGACCTCAAAACAGAGGTTATATACAAAAAAAAAACATTGCCAAGTACTTCACATGGGTTGGCAGATCAGTGATCCTTTTGAAACAAAATTCCTATTTTAGTCTTGTATATCAGGTTTGGGCAAAATCAATCAATAGGACATACAAAAATATCAAAATTACCCTTATTTCTTATTGCCTAATTTTTACCTATCAATTTAACAGTCAGTTTAAATTAAACCTTTGATTATAAACTGAATATCATTTCAAGAAAATATAAAAAGGCAATTTCGATATTAATTCAAATAATTATGACTGGAAAATCCAGAGTAGTTGAAATATCAAATGATTGATGTTGGATGCTGAAAACCAAAGGCAATATTCCGTAAGCACACTATGGCTAAGGTCACAGGTAGTTATAGGGCAACTAAAAGAGACTAATCCGACAGAGATCAGTGACATGGAGGTTGGTGTATATTCTTTTTTATTAATATTTTTTTATAAATATCATTACATTTCATATATTATTATCCCTAAAGATTTGGGAGCTTAAGAGTAGGTTCAGAAGTAAAAAATATTAAAGTCAGAGAAAAAAAGTTTTGGAACTAACAAAAATCTAAATATTATAAACAAGTCAATTAAAACTTTAAACATAGAGTGTTACAATAACTTGGAGAGGAGTTAATTTTCTATGTGTATGTAAATCTGATGAAAATAATAAAAGTAAATTTCAATAACATACACATTAATGAAATATTTGTAGTACAACTACAAACATTTTCAAATGACAATTTAAAAAAATAAGAAGTAACTTACAGTAATCTTGCTCACCGGCGAAGAGGTTTACATCAGAAATGGTTAATTGCTTGTCAATGGCATCATATACAAGTTTAACATCAATACTTGAAGGAGAGGGTAGAATGGGATCCATAGATGTCGAAGGTTTTAATGTCGGAGTTTTCACTTGAGCTAAATTTTTAGTAGAAAGAACTTTAATTTATAAATTGCATAAATATGTTTAAATTAAAATTTCAAAAATTCAAAACAAAAGAATAGAGAAATATAAAGGGAATTTGTAAGTTTTCTTAAACATGATAATTTTGATCAACTTTCTTCAGGATAGGTGTATGTCACAACGGTGATTACCAATTCACAAAAGCCATTACGAGCGCACAAATGACTTGAATTGTCAGCTTCACTCTTCCATGTTTGGCTTCATACACAAGACAAAAACACAGACGCACACATATATAGATGAGGGATGGGAAAGGATAAAACCCCAAGATTTTAGTCCAGAATATATCTATATGCAGTTTACATCATCTTTACAACTAAACTAGGAGGAAAGGTGGATAGCACATCTTATGTGAGATTTGTTTGATATATAAGAATTTTTTAACTTCAAACACATTGACCTCCCTGACATAAATTTACATTCATATAGAGGGAGGTGAACTTGTGACAGTGGGTAGGCAGTCGGACTTCTGAATCATAATCCATGAATTTGAATGCCAGTCTTCCTGTGTACTTTCACATTTGGACTAATACCCTAGGTAAAGGTATGAACTCCCACTTTCCTTTCAGCTATGGATTAAATAGCTGTTGGGGTGACATCTCTACAGTGACTGATGATAGACTATGCCATACGCTACTTCCGGTAGCCAGGATCTGACTACCAGCAGAAGAGAGTTAGATTGAGCCAGAGTGGAGGTCTACCTTCTGTTTTCTCTAGCTGAGCAGAATTACTGCTCAGCAATGTTCCCTGTATAATTGTTAATACATTGTTATATTCTCTGATTCCGTGAATGTTTACTTTGTCATTCCACAACCACATCACAACTAATGGGTGACAGAGGACTTGAATTTATGCAAGTAAACCTCAAAATAATAAAAGTGATGTTGAAAAAAATTTGTATTTTTGTGCCACCAAAAAAAAAAAAGAAAATAAAAAAAGAAATGGACAGTTACTTTTTGGAAGAACTGGTTGGGATATAGACTTTGAAGACTCAGCTGGCAAAAAAAAAAAAAAAAAAAAAAAAAAAATTCTTGTTCTTGGCATCAAATGACCTAAAAGGTGGATATGCCGTAATACACAAAACAAAACAAACATAAACATCCACATATAGAACATATACTATATATAAAAGTACCAACAACATCTAAAATTCATTTTGTGAATACTCTTAGACCTATAAGCTTCTTCAATTGATAGTAAATCTTTTGCTTTCTACAATGAGATTACAGTCACTGCTATTCATTCCTTGAGATCAAGTGCACTCAGCCAACCATCAAATATTAGACCTTTATGAAAATCCCCACAAAATACAAAAAAATACAGAACCTCAACAAAAATGCCCTTGAAGACAGGTAGCTTCTCAGCTTAAATTTTATCAATTATTTTATAGATCTTTCCAATTATGGTATGATCAATACACACAAATAAACAAATAAACTGACCTGAAGAAAGTCAAACAATTATTTTTCGAAATACTTGAGATGAGGTATGATGAATTCTAAAAGTACAAATCAAACTATTTTCCTCATCGTCGCGAAAGAGAGAATATTATAGATGAGGAAAATAGTCTTAGTACTTTTAGAAAGTCAAACAAGTTCAAACATTGGCAACTGATTGATCAGGATGAAAACAGAATCAACAACTGTGGCTTACCTAGTAAACGCCCCTGATTCTGTACCTGTGGGTTGAGAAATGAAAAAGAGTCCAAGATGGCACATGTAGGCTTTACGAGACGTAGCCGAGACCATGCGTATTAAAAGCCTACAGGCGCCATCTTGGACCCTTTTTCCTTTACTAGGTAAGCAACAAAAACTTTTTAGAAACAATTAATTTCTGACTTATGTGTTCATTAAAAAAAGAAATTCCCTCATGGATTTAATTTCTTTATAATGCAATAAAAGCTGTTGATTTGTTTTCTATGATAATACAAATAATACAATCTATCATTTATATCTCTAATTACATATATAGCAAAAGTTAAAAACATTTGTGTGTATATATATATACATTTTGTTTAAGTTTACTTTGAGTATTATATTTTTACTGGCTTTATTGGTAATTATCAATTATTAGATCTTTGAAGTCATATTGAAAAACATTTATAAAAATCATGAAATGACAGTTAAAAATACAAGATTTTAACTTGTAAAAGGCATTTTACTCCACATTACTAATTAACATTGAATCTTCTAAGAAGTACAAATCATGATAAAAAAATTGATAGCATTCACTCATATTTACAAGATATTTCCAATTAAAAACAAAAAAATATTCTTAGTTAAAATCCAAACACATTAATGAATTAGTAAAACAACTATATTGGATACATATACTTCTAGTGAAAAAGTGATACAAGTTGAAATTTTGTTGGAAATTTTATCTTTTTTTTCTTAGTTTATTAAATAGTACACTCATCTATGGTAGATAAGACCAAAGTAAAACTATTGGTATTGATTTTTAGCTATGATATTTTATTTCAATCAAAAGTATTGTTTCCTTTATTGTTAGAATTATAACAAAAACAATAGATTAGATTATTAGTTAATCTTAAACTTTTGAAGCGTTTCTCTAATTATCAATAAATATGCTTCTTCATTCATTACTTTTATACATTTTCTAGTGTCAAAAATGCCAACAGGTGTAAAACAGTTTTACAAATAATTATACAAATGAAATAATCCTAAATTCATGATATATAAAATTATGAAAAGAAATATCTTTAAACAGCATTTTCCAATGATATTTTCTTAGATTGTTTCAATTTCTGAGAGTAGACTTGACTATTAGAATTATTTAGATTAAAAAGCCTTTTATTGTCATCTTCATTGTTATATATGCTACATTTAGACCAAATACATTTTCAGGAATCACTTGTCCACCTCCACGTCAATATTTTTCTTTATTCAATCCATCTGGGTAGATTGTTTTAATTCCATAAGCTACTACTGGGTATTAATGTTAATCTATATTAGGTATTTTTAGTTATAACTGAACAGATAACATCCATGTGGTCATCTCTCAGAATGCCGATAAACGTTTATCATCTTTAAATTTTTAAAGAATTTATAATTAGTATAAAAAAAGAATTTATAATTAGTAGTTAAAAATAATACACAAATGTTATATTACCTCATTCATTGATTGTTAAAAATTTGTTATATATTGTAAATGCCTTCTGTCTTCAAACAAATAAAATTGAAGAAAGTAATGGATGTTAATTATCTGATAATTAAAAGCAAAGGCTGAATTAAAGTTAGTAGTAACTATTAAAGTCAATAGTAAATGAAAATGTTAAACATCAAGAATTTAAATAATGATGATTACCTCGTTTGAAGTAGACCCCAAAAATTAGATTATTTACATAACAGATAAAAAAAACAAAAAAAAACACTTTAATAAAGATAACTGATTGTTTTTTTAATATATGATTCTCATAAATTTTTCGAATCAATCCAAAATTGTTCCTGTTATTTACCGGGATTCATTTAGGTACTTCCATAGAATTCCCTAATCTAGACTAGATTTTTTTTTAGTATATAATATCCTAAAGTTAACCTGTTAAAAAATAGAAAAAATCATATGTAATTGAATATTATAAAGCTTATTGTAAACAAACTTTTTATTAAAGGCAAAGATTCATTAAAGTTTCATTTTTTTGTTTATTATTCAACATTTTAAGTAAACCATTTGTTTGAATGGTTTAATAAATAAAAATAGATAACAAAAACAATTTGTCTTTTGGATTTTTCTTATGTCATACTTCAAATTATATCTTCATCCATTTCCAGTATTTTCATTGTCTTTCCAACTCAAACATTTCTAGAGATCACTTTTATTGAAACTATTAAAAATGAAACTCCAAACTTTTATTGAGAAATAGCAAATGTAATTGTTAATAATGAGGTGTTGAACAATCAAAAAGGAAATTATATTTAATGTCTCTACCAAAAATGCAATATTTTGTTAAATAAATTTGGGAAAATATATTCTTTTCTAAAACTAACGCATTATGTTAGAAAAACTCAAATTTCTCATAATGATCAATAAAGTAACATGTTTCATTCCTTATTTCTACAATCAAACACTTAACATAAGTGATTTTCACTAGTTATATGTTCTACTCTAACTTGCACTACAATGAAATAATTAAGATTACATTAACTTGGGTATGAAGTCATATGACCATATTTTCCTATGTAGTCAAACAGATTGTTAAATCAGCTCCTCTCTCTAATAGAAGTAAAGATATTAAGATTTCAAATGTTTAAAACTTTGATTCAATATGTAGGCTCTTTTATATACATCATAGATACCTCCATAATTTTCATACGGATTTGTACTTCTCAGCCATAGAACTTTAATGAAATATCTATGTCTAAGTTAATTGCTCAATTTGCTACCATTTTGAATAGTCTTAAAATTTTCTTTGGAAATAAGTCTATTGTCAAAAATTTAATTTCATTGAGGAAATTATAGATTTTTTTCTCAAAAATCTTAATCTTATAATTAAATATATCTGATGTCTTCATACACCCACATAAGCTTCCACATATATATACTTAAGCACTATAAAGAATATAAGAATGAGAAGGTTTTATTTCACTAATAAAAGTGTTGACTATTAATCTTCAATGTTAAAAGTTGTGATTTTAACAACTCTAACCAGCAGACATTTAGACTCTTCTTCATTATTTGGAGTTTCTGAATGGAAATTGCATTGAAAAGAAATGATTTTCAACTGAAAATACAGCTGAATAAAAGAAAGCAGTTTGGTGGCAAATTTCTTGTTGTTTTTTTCAAAACTACTTTGAATACAATGAGATTGTAAATGATTCAGACATTTTCTAAAAAGTGTTGAACAGACAGACTTAGAGAAAGCAATTGACTGAAATATTTTACCCCTAATAGTGGATATATTTACTTGGTCGAGCACACACCCAAGTTAGGCACAAGGCCATTTTTATGTGCTCATTATATCCCTATATGTTAGGGAGAATTAAATTCCGAATGATACTTTGAAATTCTTTAAATAATCATTAAAATAATTTATTAGCAATGAATCTAAAGTGGTATTTTCTATTGTAAATAGTATTTTTGAATTCAGTATTAATATCTTCTTTTAAAAAAATTTTAAAGATTTAATGCATTGATAACTTGCAGGGCTTCTCAATAATGCCTATCTGGAAATAAGCATAAAAATTAGTGTTGGGACGATTCCTAAATTTTGTCCAATTCTGATACCAATTCCGATTTCAGGAAAATGTTGATTAACGATTCCGATTAATGATTAACTTAAAAATTCAAGAGAATCGTAATGAAAGAATCGTAAATCTAAGGTATTTATTTAACGATGCGATTCCAATTCACCCAAAAATACACGATTAACAATTCCAAGGAATCGTCCCATCACTAATAAAAGTATAATTCATATATATTCCTTAAATATTCATTAAATGAAATCCAAGTTATAATAATATTAATAGTATATTTAAGATAACAAGACCCCATTAGTTAGAAATATTGAAAATGTCCTTGAAATTGTAATTAGAAAGAAATATGTTTTTAAAAAGATAATGATTAAATGAAGGAATAAGAATAACAATAAAATGTTAGATAAAATAGTTTTGATTTTAAAAACCATTGTTTTTAAGTTTAAGATAATAATAACAATGTATTATTTAATCTGCAGACAAAAGGTTTTTCAAATTAAAGATATAAATTATTTGCCATTAGAAAATTTATAAAATTTATAAATAAAAAAAATAGTTCATATTTTTGTAAGAAAAATATATTTTTCAATTTAATAAATAATAATAATAAAACAGAATCATGATCTAGAATCGTTTTTAAAAATACTGGTATTTTTGAATACAACAAAATACATTAGAAATTATATATATTAGAATTAATAACAGAAAAAAATTATGATAAAGAATGAAAAAAATAAAAGATCTTTAAAGAAAAAAAATGTTAAAAACAAAGTTAAATTGATATGGCTTATACAACTTGTATAATCAAACAACTACCATTTCATAGAGAATGCTGCTTCATAACATATGCAACTCTGTCACAGAATTATCAAATTATCTTTTTATAGTTGTATTAAATTCATTTGCTTCATGGTTCAGTAAAATTATAACGTCTGTTGTTTAAGTGAACACTAAAAAATCTAAGTAAATTATAATAGTTAAATATGCTATGAACAACAAATGATACAAAAATGTTATAAGTAGACAAATGAATAAATAAACTTAAATTATACAAGGTGCCTTCAACAAGTTTCTAGACTTTTTCGTACAGTCATTTAAAATTTTCACAGACTCTTGAAAATTCAGGATGTTATTGCTGTGCACCTTATGAGATGACTGACCAATTTTTATGATTTCACGTTCAAATGAACAGCTACAGCAGAATTTGGAATATACCCTACTAAAGTCTGATTGTCACAGCTGGTGAATTTCAAAAATGCAATCTGGATGTGGGGACACTTTAGAAGAACAATATGCAATAAGATTTTGAAAAAAAATACAGAAATGTATGGAATGCTTCAGACTGCTTTTGAACCATCTTGTATGAATCAAGCATCAATTCAATTTTTGAGCAGCATAAAAGATTTAAGGAAGGCAGGGAGATTGTGAGGGATGATGAGAGGTGTGGGAGGAGTAAATTCAGAACACGAGAGTTGATTGGCCAAATAAAGAATTTCATGGATAAGGACAATAAGTGCATAGTTTGGGAACTATATACACAATTATTCGGGAGGAACTGAAGATGCGCAACAAGTGCACAAAGTTTGCCTCAAGAGCGCTCAGAGAACTCCATCTTTGTCACAGACTATTTGACGAAGATGGGCATCAAGACAGTTCCTCATGCTCCCTATAATCCAGACCATGCTCCGTGTGACTTTTCATAATTCCCTGTTCGTTATGAGATAATTGAGGGGATGAAAGAGGCTGTGACAAGGGTGATTGACATGCTCACACAAGAGAACTTCCACAGGGCCTTCCAAAAGTTGTTGGAATGCTACAACAAGTGCATTGCAGCCAGAGGAGATTACTTCAAAAAGAACTAGAGATTCATGTGTGCACTATCAATAAAAGTGCTCATACAAAAACCTGGAACCTTATTGAAGATTGTATTTGTTTGTTTGTTTATGTTTTACAGCATATCAACCTTTTTAGGCCATTTAATGCCAGGATCAATCATTTTTGGTAAACGTTATTTTTTGTCCACACTTACTTTTTTGAATAACGTAATATACACTATTTAACCAGAGCTGGAGGGAATGTGGAGGATTCATACCTTTGCCAATGGTATTAATCTAAATATGAACGCAAACGGAATAACTGGGATTCAAATTTGCATACTACAATTCCAAAGTCCGACTGCCTATCCACTGGCCCAAGTCGAGATTGGAGATTGTAGATCTAATGATTATAGTCATATAAAATATAAGTAAGACATATTTCAAACTGAACCTAGATAGAATTAATATAACCCCCAGTTGGTATTTGATATGGAGACTTACCTAAGTATTGCTGTAATTGATCATACTTTGGACCATGTCTATACCTGATCAATTTCAAAACTACAGTTTGTTCAGTTTGCTGTAAGAGTTTAACGGCATCATGATTTGAAAAGCCATGAAGAGAATTTCCATCGACCTATCAAAAAAAAAAAAAAAAAGATGGTGAATCAACTGATGTTGTAAAATACATTATATATCAACTATATGGAATAACTTAAAGAAAAGAAAAAGAAAAACCTGAATAAAATAGAGATTTAATTAAATTTTTAAAGCTTTTTAAATGTAAAATCCATATATGAAAGTGAATAGATACATATGAACATCATTAAAAGTTAAAAAAAAAAAAAGCTTACCTCAATGATCTGATCATTAACTTGGATGTTTCCATCAGCATAAGCAGCACTCCCTTCAGCAATACTTTGGACATAAATACCAGAGAGTTCATCTTTGAATTAAAAATAGGATAAAAACTAAATGAACACACTAAATTTTAAAAAAGAAATGAGAATATTTATCCGTATAAAATACAAATTAGGCAAAAGGCCGTATTGGGGTGGGGGTTTAGAACTTTGGTTGGTCATCGCTAGTCCTTATCCTTACTAAACTCATTCATTTACTCATTCACATCTCATAAAAGTACCATGCAGCTTTCAGACAGACATACAGATCCAACACCAAAATACCACATTTACTCCATGGACTTGATACCTACTTAAAATAACCCTGGTGAAGATGATGGCTGAGTAATCTATATACAAATAAACAGACTATTTTCCTCATCTATAATATTGTCTCTCTCACGTTTTGACCAAATCACTCTTCAGTCTTTCTCAGGTGTTCTAAATTGACTCATTGTTTTTAGATCTATCTTTTTATCTATCTTGTTTTGAAATTTTCTGAGGAAGATCAAAGGGTTATTTGGTCGAAACATTCTGAGAGAGACAATATTATAGATGAGGAAAATAGTCTGGTTAGTACTTTTAGAATTCATCATACCTCATCTCAAGGATTTCGAAAAATAAGAAATGAGATGTTAAGAAATTCATATTCTTTAGATAAAAGGAATGAAAATGTGTGATAGTAATAGTAGTAGTAATAATAATAATAACAATAATAAAACTAGCAAGAATAAAAACAAGGCATATTTTTTAATTTATTTAAATAAACTAAAAACATTTAGAACACAAAAAAAGGGTCAAATGAACTTGTCAAATGATTTCTGCAGTAAAATTCTATTCTATACAAATGAAAATAAACTAAATTGTTCTACAAAATGTAATATAAAATTATTAGTTTAAATTCAGTCAATTTTTAAAATCCCTATGTTTCTTTTGTTTTTATAATGTAAAAATTTGAGGCATATCTTTATCATAAAACTTTCGGAATCCTTGAGATAAGACTTGACAATCTGTACATCTAATTTGTTCATTAAATTTTATTTAATCTATGGATTTTCTACATAAGACAATAGTAAAGAAATCTGAATTTTTAAACACTTTCATAAAATTTAATTTTTAAGTATTCATAACTAAAAGTTTATTTCATATTCTTTTTAAATAAATCATTATTTACTTTTCTTAAAAGCTTTTGGTCTTTTCTTCAGAGTAAATGGCTTAAAAATTGAATTATTATTTCTCTTACTAGTATTCTCATGGAAAAAGATTTCTGAATCAGAAAAAATGTTTACAAAATGTTTTACAGAAAAAAATTACCCGCAATTAAACCTTTAAAAAGTAAGAAACTAGCTTATTTTCTTAGAATATTTATTTTCTACTATTTTAGGCTAAAAATTTATAAAAATGTGATTGACATATTGTTGCACTTTTTAAAGATTTTTTAATAGATAGGAATTAATCTAATATAAAAAGCCTATGATCAGGTATAACAAAAATAGCAGATACAATTCTCAAAAAAGTACAACAAAAACAAAAAAAATGTTATGTCTTACCAGGGGCACCTCCGCCGGCTACATAACCCACAATTGTGATACCAAGGCCTTGACTATCTTTCATTAATCTTACTTCCAGCATCTCCATCTCAGGATTTTCATTTCCTTCATCATCAGGAGGCTACAAAGTGAATGAAAAAGGATTATTTATGTTAAATGCGATTTGATATTTAAAAAAATATTTTTATTAAACAATATTCCTTTCTTTGGGACTCAAAATTAAAGCTTTAATATAAAAATGCAAACATTTCTACCTCTTCTTTTCTCCACCCTCATATCACACACACAGAGTTAATTTATAGTTTAGCTAAATATTAATTCATATTGATTCAGTGCAATTTGACTCAGGGTTTGAGTCCATCATATCCATCATATATGGATAGAGTTGGCTATTTTTATGTTGTACTTGATTCATGATTTGATTAAAAATTGATATTAAAATAAAACAATATTTCATATTATTTTTTTGTCAAATCATAAATCACCTGTGTAGGATTTATGATTTGACTAAAAATTAATAAGAAAATGAAAAAAAAAAGGTTGAGGTTGAAGAGCAAATGTTAATGTTAAGAAGCAATATTGTACCATAAGACCAAAATCCATGTTGTTTTAATTCAATAAAATAAATTAATTTGCAAAGAAATCAGTCAAAACACAAAATACTTGGAAGAAAAAAATGTATTATTTATTCCTAATTTTCTTTCAGCTCAGGGTAGAAAATAGTCGCTTTTCTTTTTTCAACTCAGTCTACATGAGGAGAGAGTATTCATATTTAAAAATTTCAAACTTGCTGGAGTCAGATGCGTGCTGGCTGACCTCAGAAGTTCTCTGGGCCATGTCACCTTTTCAGAGTTGACAACTTTCTGCTCTCTCTTGTCATAACAATCTCTTCTTATAGTATTTGAAATGTGACTATACCAAACATACCATCTTTTCTTAAATGGTGAAAATAATAATCACAGTCATTATTTTACAATATTTCAGGTCCCTAATTCTATGACCTGCTTGATATCAACAGTGATATTGTAATAACTTTTATCAGAAATAGATAGCAAAGTTTAAGAGAGAGGTTATACAACAGTGAAGCAGTATGTTCAATATCATACGGTTATAAAATTCTCCATTTGAGGACGTGTGAGCCAAAAGTGGTTAGAAGAATATTAACCAGTTAGAAGATTGCCAAGTATTTAATTGAAAAATGCTGGTTTAAGCCTTTAGACCCTGACATAAAAAGGCAATAACTAGCAAAATTGTATTTAGCAAAATTAACAATTGGCAAATCAGAGTCGTTCAATTAGAGGACTACGCAGGGCCAAAATATCGGCCTTGTCATCTTTTTTGCTAGTTTGCCAGGGTTGATATATTGCCTCATCGGGGTCCAAAGGGTTAAAAATGTGTCATGAGTTGAGCATTTGCCCCCATTTAGTTTCAAAAGATGGCAAGAGTACTGTGTGGTCTTGTGATATTGGACAGCCATTGAATATTAATCAAAACTAGGATATTACAATTGTTATGGGTCTTTTTGTCCAGTCACATGGAAAGATTTTTTTTTTTGTTTTTTACAGTATATAAACCTTTTTTAGGTCATTTAATGCCGAGAACAATCAATCTTGGTAAACGTTAGTTTTTGTACACACTTAGTTTTTTGAATAACACAATATGCGCTATTTAACCCATAGCTGGAGGAAATGTGGGGATTTATACCATTTCCCAAGGTTATTAGTCCAAATATGAAAGCAAATGGAATGACTGGGATTTGAACTCGCCTACTACGATTCCGAAGTCCGACTGTGTATCTACTTGGCCAAATTGACTTCCCCAACATGGAAAGAGTTTCATTGATAGTTATCAGCAGTTGACATGTTTGGGAAATAGACTATCGGAAGGTTTTCATATGATAAAAGCTTCTCAAGGGACAAAACTATTATTAAGAGTAAAAGTATAAAAGAGTTTCAGAAAGGTTTTCTCAAGATTTACATTGTAGAGAAAATGAATGTTCAACATTTGGCTAAGAATCAGCAACTGGGATATTCATTTTTATATTTTACCAATTGTCATAGTATTGAATGATTGACATCCATCAGTGATTAAGCAAACGAGTAGATCAATCATGCCAATTAGATAAGTGATTATCAAGTATATTCTGGCAGTTAATTTTGAAAGAATGTCTTTAACTCACTCCAATATAAAATTCCTTTAAATTATGATCGCCAAATTCTTATCTTTTTTTTTACTTCAAAATAAAGATTGTAAAATATTAGATCACTCAGGGTCACTGACTAATACATGATTCTAATCTCTTTCACTTTCTCTCTGTCTGTCTCACTCTCTCTCTCTTTGGCAAGTTTTACAGTCATCAGAGGAAAGGGAAGAGATCTTTAAAGGATTAACATACACAACTGATGCAAACATACACACATTTTTTGATCTTCATATTTTTTCCCCTATTAAAAAAAAAATTTTAATAAAAAAAAGGAATAAATTTTAAAAGTCAAGGTTATAAGATTTCGAATTAGAATAAATAATAAATATATTTTAAAAGGTTTTTGATCTGATTGAATAATTAATAACAGCCTGAAAGGAAACATTAAAAGCATGAAAACTCACTAAATATCAGTTTATAATCGAACAATATGATCTAATCAAGGACAAATGAGAAATATTTCATAAAACTATGACTCATAATGTAGAAAATGTATTGATTCAAATGGAATAGAAAAATCTTAAAAAACATACATCGTATTGAATTTTTTTAGACAAGCAGTTATTGTTAGAAAAAGGCTGAACCTGCATTAGAGTGAAAACTGATATTCTAATATAATAATTCCAGAGTCTTATTTGATTTAAAATCAAATATTACTTTACAAAAAAGACAGAGAAAAGTCGATTTAACCCAGTGGATAGGCAGTCGGACTTCAGAATTGTAGTGCGCAAGTTCAAATCCTCGTCCTTTCGTTTGCGTTCATATTCTGACTAACACCCTTGGGAAAGGTATGAATCCCCACCTTCCCTCCAGCTATGGGTTA
>JAYKTE010821324.1:0-17148 GCA_036873565.1 Xipholeptos notoides
TAAAGGAGAGGAGGTAAGAGAGTTAAAGGAGAGGAGGTAAGAGAGTTAAAGGAGAGGGAGTAAGAGAGTTAAAGGAGAGGGAGTAAGAGAGTTAAAGGTGAGGGGGTAAGAGAGTTAAAGGAGAGGGGGTAAGAGAGTTAAACGAGAGGAGGTAAGAGAGTTAAAGGAGAGGGGGTAAGAGAGATAAAGCAGAGAAGGTAAGAAAGTTTAAAACAGAGAAGGCAAAAGAAAACGCAATGGAATAAGTGAGAACAGGAACAAATAAATAATGCAAAATCAGAAAATTCGATAGAGGGTGAGAGAGACAGACGTCTGTAAAAAAATACATAAAAAAGCAATAGATTAATACAAAAAGTTATGTTTGAGCTTCATTCCAGTCGCATAAAAAACATTAATGCAAAATCTACTAGACTACTACTTCTAAACAATTTTTATTATCATATTACAGATGAATAACCATAAACCAGACAGTTATTGAGATAGACGAAACGAACTCATAAAAAAAACCTTTAAAAACATTTTCATTAAAAAAAAAAAAAGCTTTACAAAATAGTAATAATGAAGATACACCATTCCTATCAATCAACTTTTATTTTCTAAAATGTAGTCTTAAATAAATAAAATACTAATAAACCAATGTCGACCGGTACATTTTCATTCTTATCAGAGAGGAAAAAAATCATTTATTAACATTTCTTTAATGCGTTTATGCATCTTCAGCCTTGGTAATAATTCATGAGTTTAATTAAACATTTATTTGAGTTAACAAAAAACTAAGTCTTCAACCGAATGCAGGAAATATAAAGTTTAAGATCTTCAAGAAAACACAAGCATGTATATCTTTCATGAAATATTTTAGTGCACGTTGGGTCATTCAGTAACAAAGGTGAATGCAGGATAAATGATCCTAAATTTCATTAAACAATAGTAATTTAGAATACATTTAAAATAAACAATTATTCATGTAGAATTTCTTTTATCATAGTTAATTATAAGTTTTAGAATCTGGATCTAAGGCAATTTAATTTTCTTGAATCTTCTCCTCTAGCTTTACCAATTCAGGGATGATTCAACAATAAATTAATATCGTTTAGATTCCTAAATTTTATTATTTTTTAAAAATCCATTTTTTGGTGTCTCCCTTCATTCGACCATACAGGTTTTCGTGATTTTCTTCGCTGGGGGTATTATACCAATATGGATAGTCATTCTTCAAGCAGTTAATAGCCCCATAACCATCTAAAACCTCCAAAATTAAATCTTAGAGATCAAATACACTTGGAACAGTGTATAGGCCTGAATTCTTAAATTGTCTAACGCGAGTTAAAACTTTAGTCGTTCCGTCACGTTATCATACCAATACCCTTGGGAAAGGTGTGATCTCCATTCCCCCTCCAACTATGAATTAAATAATGATTCCCTTAACTGGAATATAGATGCGTGTCTTGAGAATCATGTGGATTAAATGATTGGTGCCGGCTAAACTTGAATAGCCCAGTTTTTTTTTACGGCATATCAACTTTTTTGGTCATTTAATGCCGAGAACTCATTTTCTATAAACGTTCTTTTGGTCCGCACAGTTATCTGAATAACACAGTGGGCAATATTTAACCCATAGCTAGAGGGAATTGGGGAATCATATCTTTTCCAGGGGTAATTTCTACAGGTAATTAAGCCGTTACAAATATATACACACGTACCATTTATGGGCTATATAACTAAAATCAATATAAATAATTCTTCTAGTTTTACTAAATTTTACATTTTGAAATTATTTCTCTTGTCAATATTCAGCAAAACAACGATATACATCATTTACTTATTATTTCTTATTAGAAATAGGCTTTAAAAAAAATCAAAGCTTTTTAAGTAATTCATTCAGGTGAATCAAAATATGAATTATCTATTCCAGTGAACAGTGATATTTATCAAAAATATAGAAATGTTTCCAATACATATTGCTAATCTTTTTCACTCACCAAACTTTAAAATTAGCACCAGCAAGTCAGTCAAGGTCTTCATATTTTTCGCTATTTTTAATAAATATTATTATTCATTGACATCGAGAGATTTCTTGTCTCAATTCCTAAAACTGACATTCAATGACATTTTCATTGAATAACGTGCAGACATTTTTTTTCAAATCATGTAACACGCAGTTATATTTCTTTTCACAGCTTGCAGGATTCTTTCAAATTTGAATAGATATTTTCAGGCTAACGTATGCATCTATGAGAATTGGCTGATTTCTTTAAGGCAAACTTTGATGAATGAAATGAAATAACTCATCTATTATCAAATATTTACAATAGACATCCGTGGATGATGGTCGGGTCTATTGAATTATGAAGGAAATCTTTTGAACTTGATAATGAAACATAAACAAAATCTATTAAAAAAAAGTGGGTAGAATATCTCTACACGCAAACCTGTTCGGAAAAGAACCTTCCCCAACCTCAACGTAGAGGAAATAACAATGACACTTTGTATGGTTGATTGTTTGGTTTATGACATGTCAACCCTTTTAGGGTTATTTAATGCCAGTTATCTATAAAATATCTACTTTTGTTGAGATATAGGAACCAACTACAAAAAAAAGTCCAATGCATTTTGTTAGAATATAACACACATAAATGGATAAAAAATGAAATTATATAATGCAGTTTTTTTGTGGGGTAAACGAAATTTTTTCCCCTTTTTCTGATAAAGTCCTTCGAATGATTAGTAAAAAATTTAATTGGAGCACATGGGTTTTCAGAATATCGTATAATCCCCAGACTAGAACTATTGAAAGAACACGAGAAATGATTGTTGTCAGCATTAAATTGCATTAGGAAAGTCTACTTGGGACAGTGGATAGGCCGCCGGAATTCAGAATCGTAGTCCGCGAGTTCGAATCACAGTCATACGGTTTGCGTTAATGTTTGAACTAATAACCCTGGGAAAGTTATTGAACGACATTTTTTTGCATGGAAGAATTCATAATGCCTCTTTGCAACTAAGGCCTGAGATCCAGATGCATTCTAGAGTCTCACCCCGTCAATATCTGCAACAAATAGAATAAACCTTCAGGTCTTGCATAGATTCATTCATCGTAGCAATAAAATGTGCAATCCCCTCTGATCTATTAGAGCAGAATGAAAGAAAAGGAGACATTGACCCTCGTACTTATAATATAGATTTCCCAACGAGTTTACAGTTTTTTTCCTTTGCTTTTTAAATTATTTGATTCGTTAATTATGTTGTATATATAATCATATTTTTAGATACAGAATTGAGACAATTCTAGACGTGGTTAAGTTATGTTCATTAACCGGAGTTTGTCCAAATTTTTTACGTTTTTTCATTATTTAAAATATTTTTCCTTATTTTTCTGATTAATTAAATTTGCAAAAAAGTTTTTTTTTTAATTTGATTAGTATATTGAAAATGTTTTTTATTTATTTATATATAAAAAAATAATGTATATAAAACGAAGTAAATACAATTGCTTACAAAAATTTCCATTCTTGGAACATTTTTTCTGTTGCTCTATCATGGTTTGCTATCAGGTATGATTTTTAGAATCATTTCTTGGGTTTCAGAAAAAAATTTCTTCAAAGATTAAATTATTTCTTTTCAGATAATCTTAGTGAATAAATGGAAAGAAAAATATATCAGAAGCAGATTCAGTCAGCAAAACTGAGTTGAATAAAAATGTAGACGAAATATTTTTTTTTTAAATTTACCATTCAGTTTTTTATTTTAAAATTTCTTATTAGTTCAAAGAATTTTATATTTTCTTCTTCCCCAAACCAACTTAGTTTTTCTTTTTATGAAATACTAATCAAATGAAAGTTAAAAAAACGAATTTTGATGTACCTGTAAACCCTTAATCAACATTCTGTGTGTTAAGCTGAAAAAGTTAATATTTAAAAAATATCTAGATATTTGAAAAAAATAAATGTATAGATAAAGAAAAAACACAACGACGGGTTGCTAAAATAGTCTTGAATTAATGAAAAAAAAGGAAACAGTTGTTTGTTAGTTATTTCTATTAGCTATAGTAACAAATGGAAACTCTCACAATAGAAGTAATAAGAGTGAACAAAATTATATACCTCTTAGAAAAAAGGATTTCTTTGATTGTCTGAATTTATTAGAAGATATTTAAGGTAATATATATTTAAAAATTCATTCAGAATTCTAATTTGTGAAGGGTTGAGTCTCCAATTACGCAAAGACTGGTGAGTTAGTCATAAAGGTTTCTATGATCGGGTACTACCTGAAGATGGGCGAAAAGTATATGGACCAAAATGTAAGGAAAATAACACTGAAGTTAAAAGTAGAATAACGATGGAACTGGTTTAATTGTTAATAGATAATGCGTCGATGTTAACACAAGCTGCAACTTTTCGTTTATAATGGTTTTCGGTCCAGCAAAATGTTGTTTTCAACTTAGCTTATAAATGGTTTTTATCTCCGTATTGTCAGATAAACACCTAACAGACAGAGGAGAGATTTAATCTACAATTGTATTGGAACTCCTTTGGACACGTGCCAAGAATAGAAAACACTTAATAGATAAACTATTTCCACTCCCATTTTACGATTATTCAGTCTGAATTTGTTACCTAAACAAAGCAATAATGTGAAAACGTTGTTTTACATTTCAACTGTTAAAAATTACGAGCTTAAATGTTTTATGGAAAAGTTGTTGTAGCAAACTGATGAATTTTTAAATCCTGGAAACTTAACATATGGAATAAAGTAAAACAACAAAAACGTAGAACTTTTTTCGTAAATTTAAAAAAAAAGTCAGAAATCCAGAAATAACATTTTTACGATAAAATAACTAAGATATTCCAAAGAAATAAAAAAGGAAAAGAAAAGGAAAGTACAATCAATTTGGCTTGAATATGGAAACAAATATATTAAATGGATACCTGAAATTCAAATAAAAAATAATAGTCTATAGTCCAAGGTCACTCATATATATATATATTCAGACAAGTTTCATTAAAAATAATTTTAATTTTCCTCCTTTTTAATATTTAAAAAATATACGATATATATATATATATATATATATATACGGATTGGTTATGGTCTATGAATTCACCAGTTCTGATGCCATGGTCTTTGCGGAGTCCTGATCTTTGTAATTGTGACAATTCTCTTAGGGGTTATGTTAAAAAGCGATAGCACTCAGATGAGCAATTAAAGAAAAATATTATTGAATTTGTGACAACTCACGTCTTATGCTTCTATAAATGTCACATAAAGCTTGTAGACGTTTCATACTGTGTTTTGAAAATTATGGGGACCATACAGGCCCTCTGGACATATGAAATATAAAAGCATCAAGTGACTTATTGTTCACCCTGTGCAAATGGACTCCAGGTTCATATTATCTATGCGTATTATGATCACAGTAATTTTATATAGAACATAGCAAAAAATTATTACAATACTATATCTTTCAGTTACAGACTGTGCAATTCAGATTGTATCATTCTATTATGCACTATAATTATAAAACACTTTTCGAACACCCTATACTTTTAACTAGAACAGGAAAAATTAATTGAAACGCTAACCTAAAGAAAGGATCTAACAATTACAGTGTTAAATTGCTTATCAGAATAGGTAAGTCTTGAAGCTAATATGAATTTTAATTTCAAGTGAAGCAGTAATTTTTTTTTTGTTCACTGATAGAAAAATAAAATTTCAACAGTTTCTGAAGATCCTAATTAATTACCTTGTCTTGTAACGGTTTAGACATGATTTCATCTCCTCCACGTAAAGTCAGACATCATGTCTACAGTAAATTAGTTTAAATAAATTATAATATAGATAGCAATCAATAAAATACCAAAGGTGAAACTACGTGTATTCGAAATAATGTACAGTATTTTCAAGAAACCATTCTTTTTTCTTTTTAATAGCTATTTTTGAAGACAATATAGGGATCGCATTGTAGACTCTACAAGTCAACCCTGTATGTTTTTTGCAATTAATCTAGGAAGACTATTGCTTTCAGATGTTTATCGTTCGATATATACCTTTTGTTGGAAATAAGTTTTTTTATTATGAATTTTACTCTACCAAAGAGTCAAGTGTTTTGATAATGTTCATTGTACTTCTTTCAAACAAAAGAAAACAGCGGAATTCATTCGGCTTATAGTGTTTTTAAAATAGTTTGCCAAAGTCTTGATTTCCAATCAATGTTTAAACTTTTTAAGGCTGTCTAATCATTTATCTTACAAATATTAGTGATAGAACTCTGAAGTCACACACACATACACAAAAATTAACACATTTTTTATGGACTCGGAAGCGGTTATACCGATTTTCTCGAAAATACACACCGTTTTACTTCGTATCAAGGAGTATTTTTTTAGAGAGATATTTTTTCGTAGTACTCCTGGTAAGTATTGAAAATCGATAATCGAATAAAAATGAGCTTCTAGAAAGAAGAGTCTTGTTACGATTAAAAGTAAAACCGTAAAAATTACGATTATGAACACATAAATATGTCTTGGGCTAGTCGTTCGAACATTTTTTTGCACGACATGGTCTCTAGGTTCGATTTGCACTTAGACTAGTCACTGATAAAATATAAAAGATCGAGACCACTGACAAGATTTTGCGTTTAATCATAAGGTTACAATCTAATATATTTGTGTGTATATATATATATATATATATATATATATAAATATATACCTAAAATTATTTTAGTTGCACGGGCAACATCGGGCTATGCTGCTAGTTTTTGCTTAAACACACAAACACGAAACGAGTCTTTATTCCTACGTTATTAGTTTTATTATCAGATTTAAAAAACCATGAACTTTCGGGCATACAAGTGATTGAAATTTCCTTTTCCTAACTCAGATCCAACTTTATATATTTTTGTCAATAGCTGCCTTTAGGAAATTAACAGTAATATCCGTATTGAAAAAAGCTTTGGTTTAAGATTCCCCACCTTAGAACTATAGCTTTAGATTAAGAAATTAAAGAGAAATCTCTTTTTTAGAATCCTTCCTTCGGAAATTAGTAAAGAAAAGTTCAAAAACATTTAAATCTCAGCACAAGTTTATTACCACTTGCTGAATTTGTAATTCGATCATTCACAAACACACAGGAATTGCTGGTGTCGAACTAAGGGAAATACGGAAATCATTTCTTTAACTGTCGACCAGTGACCTACTAATTTCTTCCATATACGTACCTACTTCTTCAGTGAATGCCTAGAAGCTTGCTCTTTTTTAATTAGATTCTCTAGTTCGCTTTACTAGCATTTACATGTTTCTTGTTTAAAAGAAATCCTATAATCACTGTACAGCGGATGTAATCTGACGCTCGATTCAGCCCCTAAGTCATAAAACCCCACCCAATCTACTAAGATCATTCAGTACATTTACAGCTGAACCCCTTTTCGTTAACAAGCTTTTAACAAAAGAAAGTCTTGACACGAATGATTATTCACTGCATTAAATGTCCAAAAAGGTTGATGTTTTTATAAAAAAACAACCTATCAGTTCTCAGTAGTAGCACATCCCTACGCCACAAATACTACATAAATAAAGATCAGAGATATTGAGAGAAGTAGGAGCACAGAAAATTATTTAATATTCGGCATTGACCTTACGAAATTTTTAATCGACCTTAAGATTCTACAAGTGAAACCGTAGAAGATAATAAAATAGAAGATTATATAACCAGAAATGATTATTAGGGTTTTGACAGTATGCAGGATATTCTTGTTACTTGGAATATTGTAAGCAGTGTTGTCATTGGATAAAAATAATTACATTTAATGACTTGTAAGAGTGGTGGTCGTAAATTAAAAAAATGTTTATAAAATCACAACTTTTTTTTCACAATCGAAATTTAGTTACATTAATCTGTTATTTCTATCTTAATGCACAAATTGGACGCTGAAATTGTGACTAGTTCTGTCCTAAAACCCGACTAATTACAATTCAGCTTTATTATTCTCTGAGGCATCAAGGTGGTTCTATTAAAGATTGTGTTTTTTTGGGTTTTTTTTTTATTAAATTCTCATAAATATATCCGACCCAGTGAAAAATAGTATGGCGTTCATGGTATTATTGGCATTAGATTTTCCTTCTTATTTGTCTTTCACACTAATTGCAGGTAACAGAATAAAAAAGTCAAGAGGGATTTAGACCTTTGTCCCAATAGCATATTAGGTTAACAAATTTAGGGTTTAAGAAAATGGTTAAGTTATTTTAATCAAACATGGTCACAAATATAGAAGGAGGCATAGAAAAATAATTGCTATTCTATAGGGGACCAGGACGAAATAGTCTTTATAAAGCGTACACATCTTTTAAGAGTTGTGATATTATTAAAGATTAGCATAATCTGTCAAAAGATCAAGAGGTAAGAAAAGTAGACTTATTCAACTCTACCATCAAATTAGTTCGTTAAACTTCAGATTTCTAGTAAGCTTCTCTTCCCTTCCCTAATCTATTTTGGGTTCTCTTCTTCTTATTATAAATGAATTCTGAAATATTTATAGTTTCCGGCTTGAAAAACAAATACAAAAAGTAACCAAATATAAGTTCTTAAGAAACAGAAAAGCATAAACAAGAGAGAAAGAAAGAAACATAGACCAATAGATAGATAGGAAAATAGACAGACAGACAAATAGATAAATAGACATACTGCCGATAACAAAGGTAGATAAACAGATATAGTAAGAGGGCGAAAGAAAGAGAGAGAAAGAAGGTGAGTAAAGGAGCGGAAGAGGGAGAGATAGTGTGAGTAAAAGGGCCGAAGAGGGAGAGATAGGGTGAGTAAAAGGGCCGAAGAGGGAGAGAGAGCGTGAGAAGAAGGAATGGGGAGAGCGAGATTAAAAGGATGTAAGAGATAGAAAGGGAATAAAAGAGCGGAAGAGATAGAAAGGGTGTAAAAGAGTGGAAGAGATAGAAAGGGTGTAAAAGAGCGGAAGAGATAGAAAGGGTGTAAAAGAGCGGAAGAGATAGAAAGAGTGTAAAAGAGCGGAAGAGATAGAAAGAGTGTAAAAGAGCGGAAGAGATAGAAAGAGTGTAAAAGAGTGGAAGAGATAGAAATAGAGTAAAAGAGCGGAAGAGATAGAAAAAGTGTAAAAGAGTGGAAGAGATAGAAATAGAGTAAAAGAGCGGAAAAGGGAGAGAGAAACAGTAAAAGAGAAAAAAGGGAGATAGTGTGAGTAAAAGAGCGGAAAAGAGAAAGAAAGAGGGGTTAAAATAGCGGAAGACGACGAGTGAAGAGAGAGAAGGGAGCAAAGGCGCGGAAGAGGGGGAGAGAGAGTAAATAAGTTAGGTTATATGGTAGAGAAAGAGCAGGTTGGATGCGAGAGAGGATTGAAAGGAATGAAGTAATTTGCTCATAGACACGCATTTTTCTGAAGGTTCGCTAGAAAGTACATAATGTTAAAAATGTTGCCAAAAGCCAATCCTCAACACTTAATGAAATTATATGTAAAAGTCATATGAGCAAGATTTTTAGGGTTCCAAACATGTTCTCTCCCTGTCTTACTCGAAATACATAGATGATCATATATATATATATATATATATATATGAGAGATAGATAGAGATAGAGGGGAATATACACTCGGCAATTATGGCTCATGTCGTGTTTTTGTGTGTCTTTTTTGATAAAACTGACTTCCTCTGTGGGTTAGGGACTTTTCCGTAGATAAGCTCTGATAATTAATGCAAACAAAATAGTATTCAGTCGTTGACTGCTTGCTGGAGGTTATTGGCATTTTTCACATTGCATTTGAAAGTTATATTGCCCACCATAACAACAACCTTTCAATTGATCGGGAACAATGATCGGGAACAAGTTTCAGCTAAATTTAAGAACAAATTGTAATGTTACTTCGTGTATACGTACCAAAATATTATGTAACAGAAACGTAGAAGGATTATTAACTTTAATTTTTTCGTTAAAACGTTACTAATAAAGCCTCGGGAAGTCTATTTAAGGAAGTGGGTAGACACTCGGACTTCGGAGTCGTAAAAATGGAGGTTCAAATCACAGACGTTCCATAAGCGTCGACAATTAGACCAATACCCTTAGAAAAAGTATGAATCTCCATTCTCTCCAGCTATTGACTAAATGGTGCATATTGTGTTATTTCAAAAAATAAAAACAAAAAAACTACATGTAGAGAAAAAAAAGTATATGAAAACATGATTGTTCTCAGCATTAAATTACCTAAGAAGATTGTTATGTCGTAAAACAAAACAAACAAATAAAATCGGTTCATAGGAATAATAGTATTGATACTAAAATATATTTAACAAACAGTAACCAAAATTGTCAAGTTTGACGACTTTGGTATTCTCATACTGTTCATATTTATAAATATGGAAATAGAGTAGTTATTTGATATCTAAAACGAGAATATCAAATTCTAGATTTTAAACTTCTAAAATTCTTACGCTGCAAAATATAAAATGTCAAGAATATCTGAAATATATTTTAAATCTTTTTTTAACAATATTAATCCTTAATTAATTGAAAGTGTGAGAAAAGGGTTACGAATTGGGCTGTGCTGCACAAAAAAATTCTGAACAGTTTCTACATTACAAACCATCTTCGATGGAAACTAGGTCGGATCCGTTTCTCCACTTGATTATATAATAACATAGCCTTCATTTAGAGCAAAGCTTTTAAAAAGATCCTAGAGAAAAGATTTCTAGAAGAGACTTAAAAAACAAAAAATACTATGACTATTTTGGGGAAAACACTTACTAAACGGCGAATAATGAGTGATTTTGTTTTCATTTGTTTTTTTAATAAATGTTTTCCATCCCTTTTTTTTATTGCCATTAATGATATTTATATGATGCACCTTTAATGATTGTATATGTAGAAAAGGTAGCACATTCTAGAGACATTGTAAGTGATAAGATTTTATGAGTTTCAGTCTTATAAAATATGTATACAGGCCGCGGACAGAGGGTCTATATCACTTTAGATTTTTAATTCTGTAACCTACACTTATGTTAAAAAGAAAAAAAAAACGAATGCCAGTACTTACCTATATGCCATACTATTTTACTCATGCGTAGATGTTCCACATTTGTGAGAATTTGATAAAAGCACAATATTTAATAAAAAACATTATTGATGGTATTGAATATTGTCGAAGTAGATAAAAAGATGAATTTCACCTGATGAAATTTGGAGTCAATGCTAGTCAACATTTTGGCATCCAATTTGTGTATGAAGATTGAGATAACGAATTAATTAATGCAACAAAATTTAGCTTGGGAAAAGTTACGGAAAAAGTACTGATTTTATACAATTTATTTAAAAAAAATCAAAACCACTGCTTTTAGAAGCCATTCAAAGTTATTTTTTTAATTAATTTATTATGCACTTTAATTAGGACAAATAGTTACGTGCATAATTTTTCAGTTTTCAGTCTTAATCCAACCTTGTGTCAAATTACAAGAGTAAGTATGAAGCTGGGCTAGAATCAACACATATACACATGTCATTACTTGACAGGCACACTACACAATAAAATATTCTGCTTAAGTAGTAGCAAGAAAAAATATTATCGTAAAAATAACATATTAGATTTTTAAAATAGTTAGGAAAATTTATATAAACACCTGCAGGTAGACATATATACACCGTATAAAAAAAAGCACACATATCAAAGCGGAAAAAATATGTACTTGCCACTTAACTCTTCTTTATGTTGAATATTAGACACTTACCTATAAAAAAAAGAAAATATATAAAAATTATTAAAAAAAGTTTTCAAGGAATTAGAAAAGTAAAAAAAAATCGACAAACTGCATGAAAATGTTGGGGAAAAATTTAGTTAAAATTTCTGTCATATTTTTGTATTATATTTCGATTGAATGGTGGGTTATACCAAAAAGTACTCAAATGGAAATCTGTGGTTAGACAGATAGGTAACAAAATGATTTAGCTGTAAAGAATAGTGTTTATTTTGTTCATCCAATATATACATATTTACGTACGAATGTAATATGTTGCTTCAATGGGGGAATAAAGACATTAAGCATAGGAAACCGTTGGATCGATTCCCGATCGGTGAAAGGGGGTCTTTCAATTATAAACATCTTTCAATTATAAACAATTATAAACAACAGCAGTTATTAGTATTATTCATTTTTTTTTTTTTGCAAATTCTATATCAAGGAATTTGTCGAAAGTGTGTAATTATGAATTTATAAAAAATCAGTCATGTTATCGGAACGGATCACTTGCATAGCATGGATTAAAATAATAAGGAAATAAATCTCTAAGTAAAATATATAAATGAAATACCTAAACATAAATTAAATTGATAGTACGTCCGTGCACATAAAAAAAAAAATAGTCCTAGTTCTAATTACTTGACAAAGCTATTATGTATCGTCCAAATGGTTTGTGGACGAGGGAATAAGATAATAAAGTATAGTATTAAAATATTTCTATCTAAAGTTATATTGTTCTAGAAATCAAATTCCTAATTTATCTATTTGTTTTTATTATTTAAAAAAATGATTGTTAAAATACAAATATATATATATATATATATATATATATATAAGTTGCTCTTTCAGTAGTCTCGGGCCGATGAAGCTTGTTAACTCGGTAGAGTAACTCGTAAGGATAACAATAATTCCGAAAACTTATGTGGATGAGACCTTCGACTCAATGAGAGTAACCCATCTAGGTGAAAGGCATCGCTAATTAAAAAAAAAAACAGTGATATAATGAGGACGTAAAAGTGGGTTTGTGCTCGACCAAGTAGATATAAAAAGAAAAAAATTTCTGTCGATAATAACGGTTCTATCTATAATTTCATCTTCGAGAATGTATTAACACAAACAATCTTTCATTGGAGTAAATATATATATATTTGAACAAAGAGTTAAAAAACTACTAGATACGTATTTCTTTTTATAAAAATCATGTGAAATTAAGATCATTATATTTAAAAATGGGAAGTTAAAAGAATCTTTTCATTTGTACACTTATTTTTTCTAAAAATAAAGAGGAATAGAGAAATAATTTTTATCAACCGATTATTTTTAAAATGGTTACCGACTGAAGCAACGTTATACCCTGTCAGCGTTTAATTTTAGAGACATGAAAATCATCGGTTTCTCATCGTCCCATTGACGTTAACAAAAACTTGAAGCACAAATCCAATAGGATTTTAAATTGTAAAAATCGTGAAAGCCTGGTTGACAAGAGCAATGAAGCTAACTGATTGATTATTAATCAATGGGGCAGCCTAATTTAGATTGATCAATAACTCTGTAAAAGACATGTGCACACATTTATATTCATACACACATATGTAACACACACACAATCACAAGAAGATTATTCATCACATGTTTATTTATAAAATGCATGAAATTTAATCAATAACACATTTTGAAAATATATGAATAAAAACCAGAACTGCAAGAACGAAGTTTTGTAAAAAATAAGTGTTGTGTCTCTAAAACGAAATTCAAAACTCGAAATTGTGTCATAGTCTGAAAGAACTAAAAAAAAACGATATTTAGAATATATGTAGATGTATTTACAGAACTTTGAAATCGTATTGTAGTAATACCATCAAAATAATGAATAACTGTTTTACGGCATATCAACCGTTTACGTCATTTAATGCCGAGAACAATCGTTTTTTGATAAACTTTCTTTTGTTCACACATAGTTCTCCTGAATAACACAATGTTCACTATTTTACCCATAGCTGGAGGAAAAGTGGGGATTCATACTTTTCCCAAGGGCATCAGTGAACGCACACGGAAGGACTGGGATTTGACTCGCGTATTACTATTCCAAAGTCCGGACGAAGAATTAATCACTTCTAAAACTAAAAATACAGCTTTAGACATCGAATTATAAACAACCATTATAATAATAAAAAAAAATTGATGCTTTTAATAACTTGATGAATGTGGAAACTACGTGATAAGATATAAATTTTAGCTAAATACGTTTGCGTAAAAAATATCAAGTATTTGCCTACAGCTAGAAAAAATTACAGTGATCCAATGTATGCAGCTATCTCAATTAATCAATAATTTATTCTAAGTTCATATTTTGTGCATTAATACCACAAGCGGGTTTCCTGTGATATAAAAAAAATATTAGAATGGAAAAAGAAGCAGAAGGGAATCCTTTATCTCTAGCTCATTATATATATATATATATATATGAGATGGACTCTTCCGACAATTTCAACGTAATGGTTTCATCAAACCAAGTATGGCCGTCACAGAGATTTGTTTACAGTGGTGAAGGCTTATGTAATTACAATAATCAAATATACACTTTTATTCTTATTAAAATGAATAAAGAAGCAAAAAACAACAATAAAAAACGTTAGAGAAAAATATCGATGAAGAAAGAAGAAACAAATCCAGTTTATCTACACTAACTCAATCCTAAAAAAAGAAATCGCTTATTAGAAGACAATAAAGAATCCTTAGAAAAGTTATTTAGTTTCGTTTAACCAAAGTATATATATATATATATATATATATATAAACATACATACACACGATGGAATCATTAAAACATTTTCTCATTAATTCTTGCATAAGAGATTTCTAAAAAGAGTGAATTAAATTTAAAAAAAAATAATAAACTTTAAAAGTAATCATGAATAGAATAAAATCTTGAAAAAGATTTCATAACGAAAGGTTTTATTGAACTTCCATTAAGAGATTAAAAAAGAAATATTTCTCAAGTTAAAAGGAACAGAATAATTTTTTAAAAAATCATGAAATAAAATTAATAAAACAGAATTATTTCCTTTTATGTATTAGGAAAAGATAATCCGAAAATCTGAATTTTATTTGCTGCTAGTTCTATTTGTTTTCCCCTGTGTATTGCTTATTACAAAACTTTATAATTAAACCAAAAATAGCACAGCCGCAGTCATTTTTAAGAAAGTTAAAATCGTTTGCATTGTATTTGAAAAGTCGTGGAAAAGTAATATCATTTTTCAATATTCAATTCAAGAGTGTGTTGCAATTAAAAAGTGATGGCTAATAAATCTATTTTTGTGTATCAAATATTTGTGGTTTTGGGTTAAATGTTCTTTATTATCTATACTATATTATAAAAATCTATACTTTATAACAGACAGTCGTATGCTATATATAATTTACCGTGTCACGCTCTGAGGATTAAAGCTTAAAACTTGTAGCCAACTCGGGACTCAAGATTACTGTCGTTATTTTTTCTCTTAATATTTTGAACATCTGCCAATTGAGCAATTAGTGCTACAGAATTTTTTTTAATTTTCTGCGATTAATTTTTAAAAACCAAGGATACAAACTAGATTTTTGATAACTGAGTAGAATAGTTCGTTTTATTAAATAATCTTTGAAATTTAGATGATTTGAATTATACATGAAAAAAAAATCAATTTTTAAAGTAAAATTATGAAATCATTTTTAAAATCTGTTTTTTTTTTTTTTAATGGGCATATACAATAGTTACTATTATAATAATAGGGCTTTCTGACTGTTCGTCCGAATTTTTCCAAAATTGCTCAGTATCATTGAAGTTTTAAAGTAGATATAGCCAATTGAACACTTTAGGACTGTAGTTATTTTTGATCATAAATAAATGAATCTATAACAAGAAGCTAATGTGTTGTAATTATGTATAATAATAACAGCAATAGTAAGATTAATTTCTTAATCGCAATTAAAACAAGAGAAAAAGCCAAAGGAAATAAAGACAGGAGACGATATGGAGGTTATTTTAAAGAAAAGCATAAGTAATTTGAGTTATGGATGATTCCATAACGTCTATAATTTATATCTAATATAGAGAATATATCTAGATCTTGTAATGTCTGTAATATATATAAAAATTGAGAACATAGACAGCCGTTATGATGGTTTATTAAAACTGAAATGTTGTAACGTTGACCAGTATAAGAGTTATTTATTCGGATTTTTTTCCAAATCACCTATATAACAATCAGGTTCCCTTACAAAGGAGATGTTATTGCAAGTGCTTTAAAATTTCAGATTTTAAATTTATTTTTTACTCTAAAGTGAATTTTATAGTTTATTTTTCAAATTGAGTTATCAAAATACTTTGAATCTATTTCTGCTCACAAAATTTTCGCACGGTTTTAGTATCAAGATGATAATCTGAAATAATTTTTACCCCAGGAAAGTTTTTAAGGTGAAGGTTATAGATCAGAAGAGAATAATAGTTAACCGCAGAATGGATGGCATTCAGAATAATCTTATCAGCGATCGAAGTTGGAGGCAGCCATATCTATTGATCGGAAAACAACGGGTCATTTTCGTTCAAATCAACGGCATTTCAGTTATTGACGTACCTGGATAATTCCAGAGCGCACTTTTGTATTGAATGATTCACTCATGTTGTAAAAACAACAGTGTTTGTATACCAGTTGTGTTTTATAAGCATTTTTTTAGTTTCTATCGCTTTGATCAATTAAATTCACGAAGTTCATATCAGCATCAAATAATATTAATTGCCACATGGCTATCTAAATGGAGAAATATAGAAGCCATTTTAAACCTCAAAACGTTTATATATATATATATATATATATATACAACCAGTCATGTTGCTTCGCTTGTCACTGGTTAGAGGCCGAGTGGTACAAGCATGCAACACGATTATTTTCTGTACAGACAAAACTCACAATAGCAGAGGGACCGGGTGAATCGAGACGATGGCGGCGAACTGCTCTTGGTCGTTCGCTGTAGCTGCTCTTTCGTCTTTAGTGTTGGTTACGCATCTTCGAGGTTCGCCAGGGGATAGGGGAACTGATCGCTCTCCCCATGCTTGACAACCAGGTGTCCTCCCCGTCCGCAGTCACTAGTCTCTGGAACCGCCCGTCTCGTGGCTCACAAAACCTGCCGGTGACGAGAGACCCCCGCCTCTAGGCGTCGAGACAGAGGCTAGGTCAAAGTGCGTGCGCCCTACTCACCCAAAACACCTCACACACGGACGTGCGTGTTTTTTTTTGTAAATGTTGGCCGTCTTCTGTAAAAAAGTGATAGTCACCATATGTGTATGTATATATATATATATATATATACTAGCTGTACCCTGCCACGCTTTGCTGTGGCTGGCCTGGCTGGGTAGGCTAGT
>JAYKTE010822435.1:0-17125 GCA_036873565.1 Xipholeptos notoides
GGCCCATAAGCGATGTGGTTTCATCCTTGCTCAGGGCATGGACACATCTTAGTTTATGTCATCACCGGCAGACACGACATCCAGGATGTTTGTAATGTCTGTGAAATGAGAGGTGCAGACTGCAGCTCAGATCACATGCTTGTTCGGGGCAAGCTGAATCTTCCTATTAGGAAAGATTCCACACACAAGGTATGACATTACCCAAGAGATTAGACACTAGTTGAAAAATTCAAGTACATGAAATGACCTGCAAGCTGATCTTGAAAATGCAGAGTTTGACAGTTGATTGGAACAGTTTATATCGACGGTATACAAGGTTGATCGTGAGGTGCTAGGTGTCTGGAAGTGGAAGCAACACAACTGGTTCGAAGATAATAGCACTCAGATCAGTAAACACTAAGGCACACCAAAGGTTACTTGGTGCACCTGAAAAGGTCAAAGCAAAACTGCTGCAAGAATTTATGACCTCTCGGGCATTGCCGCTATGTTTGAAGAACCAATGGTGGATGAATATATCCGACCAGATGCAGCAGGCATTTGACAGTAAAGATGCCAAGACTAAGTACCACCTGATCTGACAGGTGTTTGGACCCCAATCCTCAGTGATGGAACCACTCAAGTCTAAGGATGGAGTATCTCTTCACAGGAACCTTGAGAAAATCATGAAACTCTGGACAGAACATTTCACTCAAGAAGGCTAACACCTCCAGCATAGAAATGTGCATCATTCACAGTCAAACACGCTGATGGAAGATACTAGAATACCTAAACAGGAGGAGTGGGTACAGCCAGGAGTGGACCGTTCACCAGTAGGGCTATCCTGTAGGGTAAGCGGCAAGATGAGAGGGGGCATGTGGAACCATATCCGGACCCATTCGCTTTCAAACATGTAAGGGTTGGCCATCTTCTGTAAAGAAGTGGCAGTCACCAGAGAGAGAGAGAGAGAGAGAGAAAGTTCAATTGCGAACTGCATACAGATGTGTTGCATCATTATTATGACACATCAGTACAGTTTATGCCAACAAACCTACCTTCAGTTAGAATTAAAACCCAATCTCTGAGCATTTCAGTAAGACTTTAACCGCTTCATCATGTCTGCCAAGCGTTTGTATTTTTATTCTGTTCAGAACAGCCACTAAGAGAACTTGACCACCCATATGTGTGATGGAGCAATAATGCTTTTAGTAACCAGTTTAGTGACAACAGATCATATATCATTTAAACATGTTGATATAAAATGCTATGATTAAATATATATATATATATATATATATGATTTGTTATATATCCCCATAGATAAGAATAATTACTGCTTACCATAATATGAATTATGAACAAGTGAAAATAGATTTCTCCTGGGTTATTTTACACTGCCTTTTTCATAGCTCTTGTAAAAGAATATAATTCTTTGAGGACAGCCATTTTAAGAAAGCTATAAAGCTGTGAATAGCGGAACTGAGTGATGCTTCATCGATGGCTGTCTGATATGTGACTCGATTAATACTTATCAAGAAAAATGGTGCAATCATTCCAACAGAAAAAGATTATAAATAAGAATCAAGAGGTGAAGAATTGTTGGCAGGATTCACTCTGTGACATCCTGGTCATTTTCACTTCAGACCAGACCTGAGAACTTAGAAATTATAAGGTCTATTGCTGACTTCTAGGGTTTTTAGGAATCCATTTTCAACTCTACCCAAAACCTCTATATTCTTTTCTGGAAGTTGTCATACAATGATATAAAACTGAACATGTATATCCATTAAGCCATGGGTCCTGTTGTGTCTATAAATATTTAATATGAAAGCACTGGGATAAACATATTTTTTTATCTATATACATAGGTGAATTGCACCAATGTTTTACTTAAAGCCATCAAATTGACCTTTTGATTAATTTTGCTTTTTGTTCTGTTTATTTCACTACCACGCCTACCACCACCCACCACTAGAAAGGTTTCAATATCTTTCTTAGTTTTAGTCATGGAACCGGATAAGAGAATGAAAGAAGAAATTAAAAGCAAGGAAAAGAAAGTGTAAAAATGAAAGTGTGATCGAAAATTGAGTTAACCTTTAGAAATGATCTTTTGAATTTACTTTTAAAGAAAGAAAGAAAAAAAGAAAGAGAGAAATGTTGGAAATTCTAAATGAATATAAAAACAAATGTTATGTCCTACATCTGGGCTAACAATTGATGGAAATTAAAAAAAGAAAACTAAATATTTAAAATACAATGAAAAACATTTCTTTTTTATGACTGAAATTTCTTTTTCTTTATTATAAGTTAACATTTTCTATTAAAATAAACTGTGTTAGCCTTACATTTTAAGTGAGAGAAACAAATTCCTTTAATGTTTTGCAACCTTTGAACTAAAATATATCTTATGTGAATAACTTATTTTTTATTTTGTATATCCATTTTTTAAACTCTTGTCCTCATCTTATCTTAATCACTGTTTTCACTGCATTTTGACTAACTAATCCTCTGGCCCTGTTCAGGTGTATTAAACATTATGGAGCCTCATCTTCTTATATTTTATTGTCTGAATTTATTAGATGAGTCTCGATTATTATCTTTGTTCAAATCATTCAGACTTCTATTCTCATCTATAGTTTTATCTTCACAGTATTTTAACAAAGTTTGATATGAAGGTTTCCCACTTTGTGTAAAACCTGAGGAAGATCAATGGGCACATTAACTGAAATGTTATAAAGATAAAACTATTATGAGTAGAAGTCTAAATGACTTGCATGATGACAATGACTAAGACTCATCTTGACAATCCATTTCTATAGTGAAGATGAGAGTAAAAGTCCAAATAACCTGAATAAAGATAATAATCTAGACCCATCTCATAAATTCAGACAATCAATATCTATTATGAAAATAATTCAGAAGATGAGTTGAAGTCTAAATAATTTGAATGAAGATAACTTATTATTTAATTTTTTAAATCCATTATTAAAATCTTTAACTCATTATTTAATCATAACTTTATCTATATTTGTCACTTGGCAAATATGTGGACCATAATTTAATTATAGGGTGACAAAGGCATGTAACTGAAGCAATAAGTAGTGGCTATTAGCTGCATTTTCTGAGAGTTGGCACCTGAAATTGCTTTTATTACTTTTGTTAAGGCAAACAACTATGAAAAATACAAGAGATACATCTTCTGGATTGATGATTATTTTTGGATAGATGACTGCTTAAACCTACAATCTCGTTTTTATAGATTAATGTTGCATCTTTGCTCTTAAAAGTTTTTAGATATTGATTTCAGATATTTTCTTTATGGGAAGAAATTGTCCTGTTTTGGCTTTCTTTTCTTTTGTTGCTTTTTTGTTTTGTGCAAGATAGAGTTCATTTAATAATTGAATTTGTATTAATGATGTGAGTTGCCTAGCAATAGTAATGAAAATGTCACAAATTGTTGCCAAGTGGTTTCTTTCATTATTCATCAACATCAAAGTAAATTAGTTACTCATGTAGTTTTTAGATAAGAAGAAAATATAAAATTGTGAAATCATTTAAATATTATCAGTAAATACTGTTTTACAATTCTTTATTTTACTGAGCTATAACTATTAATAATTATTTAATTATTTCATAAAGACAAGAATGATTATTTATTTACCCTTTGGTTAAATGCATGGGTCATATTTTCTTTTAATCTTAATTGTTAGCATAGAAAAATTCTTAAAATAAGCATTTAGATAATATTAGTATTTTTTCAAATAATGGAATAATTTGATTTTTTTAATTAAAACTGAAGGTTAAGGATGACATTCTGGTTCTCTTGGTTTTTATAAAAATGTGTTATTGATTATGATCAAGAAAGTGTTGGTGAATTATTCATGGCTTCAGAACTCTTGCTAACTATAATGTTTTTATCACCTTGTGTGTAATAATATTGGTCAACAAAATGAAACTTTAAAAAGAGTCTGATTTTATGAACTGATTTTACTATATTTTTTGCAATGCACAATCTTGAAATGACATCACTTTTGCTCTCAGAGGTCAAATTAATTTTTCAAATTTGAATTTTAAAATATGCACATTTAGTTATATTTTTTCTTTTAAATAATGTTTTCAAGGTTTAAGGATGTTTCAGTGATAAAATTTCAGTTATTATCATAAAATCACTTTAATTTTAACAACAAATTATGCACACTTCATGTGCACGGCATGTAATTAAAAATCAAAAGTTAATTTTTGCATCAATTTTTAATTAATTTTTTTATCATCATGGTAGAAACTTACTTCAAAGGATTTGAATGTACAATAGGGAAATAACATTAATTTTAGAAATAACAAGATATTTTGTAAGTTTTAAATTTTCTTAAGTCCACTGCTTTGAAAATTGATGCATTCAAACAAGTTTAGTAACATGAAGTAAAAATTTAAACTCCCTGAAATAAGTTCAATGTTCAAATGCTTTCTTCTTTGTATTGTTAATCCTCAAAAACATACTCCAGTAATAGAATATTGGGTGGCAAACAGTTAATATTTCTGTTGTAGTTGCGTTAGGTTAAGGAACCTTTTCATGGTCTTTAAATTTTCCAACAATAAAAAATCAATGATAGCTCAAAACTACGACCTGTTATTTTTTTTATTCAGCACACCGAATTGTCCAACATCAGTTGACAAAACAAAGACACTCAAATTTGCTGTTGTTTACTAATAGTTTTTATAAACTTGGAATGGTTGAGAGTTATTTATATCCAAAATTGTTGCAGATGAGTTTAGTAAATTCACCATTAGTAAGTATTGACAAAAAATTTATATTTTTATTTTTTTAGTTTTAGACTTATTGAGTTTTTAAAAATTTTTTTGTATAATGTTCCCAAAAATGTTAATTTCGTATATAACATGAACTGATTATGATATAACTTTCATTAACCTTTATATTTTTTACTTAAAAAACAACCAGGTATATAATTGTTATTTTGTTTTTTATGTTGGTTGGAAGTGGATGTCAGTCAAAAACTTTAAGTATTTCTCTACACAGAATTTTAAAAGAATGTTTTTTAAATTTAAAGATTCAGAATTAAATAATCTATTGATTTGATGTATTGAATAACCAATATTTTTTATATGGTTCCATCCTAAAGGAAGAAACAGGCTTCTGTTATAGTTGGCTGTGATGTCATTGAGTATAGCACCTGCTGTTTGGGTAACACTGTTTAAACAAGCAAGGACAACCCAATGACATATTTGAAGAAATTTACTCATTTTTCCTTTACCTTATTTTTTTCCCTTGACTAAGCTAACCCAAGCATGTATGGTCGAGACCACCACCTAAATTGATCTTAACTTATTGATGGTTGTGTGCAGAGAGAACAGATTCTGAGTGAGTCTCATGAGAATTTTGTAATTTCTCATCAGAGCCCATTTGTTGCAATATTAACAACTTGGAGTCTGTGGATTTCTGCAATATACCATAGGTATACTTAGAAAAAAGATATCAATCTTGTATTTTAAAGTTAGGAGAATGTTTAAGAAAATATCTGTTACATACTGAATATATTATGCATTAAGGTTTGTGTAGATACACATTTTTAGAAATATTTTTGAATAATGGCTTTTAAAATTATCTTCATTATATTGTCCTTTTAGATTGTAGAAGATGATGATGATGAGGATGTGATGCAAATATCCTCCAGATTTTATAAATAAATCCAATTCATCTTAAATTCAAAAACTATTATAATTTTTCTTGTGGGTTATAATTAAAAGTTAAGAACTACTTGAGTAAAATTCTAAAAAAAATATAGTGACCTTTGACCTTATTCACTTGTCTTTTAGGCTAAATTTCCTCATTTTTATTCACTTGTTTGGATTCCATCTTGCCGAAGCATTGGACCTAGTTGTCTTGGAACCATTCCTTGCATGCCAGACAATCAGTGAACAACTTGGCAGTAAGTTATTTAATTGCAAGGATTTTTTGGAAACTTCCATTTAACAGTTCTGTCTTGAAAATACAAATGTTCATCAATCACAAAGTATCCCCCGAGGGAATAAATACGCTTGTTTTATTTCATCAGTGAAACGTGATAGTCACTGACAAGTGAAGGAAGAAGAAAGAATTAAATGGTTTCTAATGACACTGCTTTGACCAGATTATCTCTATATGCACATCAATGAATGCATCTGCTTTTGACAGTCTCTATATTAATCCGTGAAAACATACACACATACACACTCACATTTGTGTCATGTATACTGGCTTAAAAATAGGTCTGTGAATAGCCTTTCATTCTTTTAACTCTAAGAGAACCATCTAAACCCTTCAGAATGATGACAAGATATGTAATTTTCATAATCTCAATTTTAAAGTTTTTGTTTACAACTTACTAGCAATATTGCCCACACATGCTGGGGGTTGCATTTGACTCCTTAGCAATTATTTTTCTGACATAAAACCAAATTAAATTTGTTCCACTGGTCTGAATGTCCTATATGTTAAATTTCAAGTCTCTAGACCAAAATTAGCAAAGTAGTTTGGGGTTCTGTAGTCATGAAACTTTTAAACAATTATTTCAACAGTAGACTGAAAGTGTGTGTAAAATTTTGTTTAAATTTAACCATTCCTTCAAGAAGCTGATTTTTTCAATTATCGATTTTCATTACTTTTCAGGGTTATTCCAAAAGAACACTTCCAGACACATTAAGTTCAACTGTATGAATTTTCACATAATCCATAGGGAATGAACTCACACAGAGGCAAACATGCAGATAAAGTTACATTTATATATAAGTTTAGATTAGTTTAAGGTGAAATGTTTGCTGTCATATATATCTTATAGCATAAGATATTTGTTTAAGGTTCATATGGACCTCATGGACTTTTGGTAATATTGACTTTATAATATCATTTTCTGATATACAGGAAATTTTGGTTGTATTTGCTAAACATTCTCTAAATCCAAGATTTTTTTTGGTAAAACAACAGTTATAATTAAACCAAATAATATTAATAATATTTTTTGTTAAAAGAAGGTTGAAATAGTGGTGCAATCTGTTATTACACCCATGAATATGCTTTCGTCCAATTCCACTGCCGTGCTTAATTTAGTAGATAGTTAGGCATTTGTCTATATTACATCATATTTGAAGAGGAACAATTCTGTTCTTATTTTAGGTTACTTTTCAAGACCTGCTTAAATCCGATATTAAGCACATTGTTAATGTAAGGTGTGTTTTATATCCCGGACATTTTATTTGTAAAAGAGTATGATAATATTTTTTTAATTTATGTATTTATTTTAATAGGAAGCTATCAAAATATTTTGAATGTAGTTTTCCTGCAACTTTTGTTATTAACCCTTTGGACCCTGATGTAAAAAGCAATAACTAGCGAAAAAGAAGATACTTAATTAGCAACATTTTTGATAATGTAGTAATAGCTAATTAGAGCCATTCTATTACAAGACCATGGAGGAATGAAATATCAGCTGTGTTGTCATTTTTGCTAGGTCACCATGGTTGATATATGAGATGAGCCAAATAGATTTCATTTTCTGGTATGCACATTGCCACAATTCTTGTATTTCCATTTTCATTCTATGCAGAGACGTTTTATGAATGATATCTTAATTTATCCCTTTGGAGCTGATGTGAGATAATCAATTAAGAATAAAGTGATATTAAATAAGAATACAAGTCTATACAATTATATTATCTGGAAAATTCTAAGCAATTTTAAAGTAATTATTTTGGTATCAGCAAACAAAACTGTAATTCATTAAATAAGATCTTAGATGAAACTTTTCATCGAAAAATGTTGGTCTTCTGTACTCATAATGAAATCAATTAATGGATTTTCATTTCAATCAACTTTCATTAGTGAACAAAATGGCTAACAAAATTTCATATTTGACAATTAATGCTTTTTTGTTTTACAATGAATACAACTTGACAAAAATTTAGAAAATATTTTCATGGTTTTGAGAATGATGCCGGGAATGGCTCAACTGTTCAGAGATGTTTTTTAAATTTTGAACTAAAGACGTCATTCAAGAAAACAACCTTTGAAATGGCAAACTTAAGATTTCTTAAGATTATTTTTTAAATGAAAACCAAACAAATACCATAACCTGCATAAAAGTTAAATGTGTTTAAAAGTACTGTTCATAAACATGTTAGGTCAATTGGAAACATCCCAGCATAATGTTTGGGTCATTTGAAAATGAAAAATACTTTGTTGACTTTATTGAACAATACAATTGAAAACAAAATCCTATATCTAGATCTGATGTGGAAAAAATTAAGAAAATTTTAATGGGAACATTTATTCATATATAGCAGTTTTATTATAATTATTCTGGGGTTGCTTTCATACTGAATTTGTCATGAACAACAGAAAGTACCTGGTTTATTTATTTATTCAAACACTCTAGAAACGCAAACACTTCAAATTAAGCATCTCAAAATAAAGATTGTATATTCAAACTGATTATATAAAGTTGAAATCATTGTTAGAAAAAAATGTTTTAAAATGAGAACTCTTCTGGCTTTCGAATTTGATGACAATGTTTTTCACCAACAACACTATGAATCTTGAACTGTAAAAAGAATGATACCATTTTGAATTTGAAGACATTACTTTTCACCAACAACACTATGAATCTTGAGTTGTAAAAAGATACCATTTTGAATTTGAAGAGACCAATTTTTTTTCTTTCTGCATAGTCTTATTAATTTTTTATTTCTTGCTAACTTACAAGCACTTTCTATGCCATTTTCTACTTTTTTTCGTATTCAATTGAATTCTCTTTCTTTCCTTATCTTTTCCTCCATCTGATTCTATCAATAGCAGCAATCCTTTTTTATGTCTGGTATGATTCACAACGCATCAGAAAAGTAGAAAACAAACTAACAACTCTCGTGACAATTCAAAACAAATTCAAGTTTTGTCATGTACAAACTTACATTATTTTTTTTCAACCATTTTTTTTTCTTATTTCCCCCTAATTTTTTAGAAAAAAACCCAAACTATTTAACAAATGGGTTTTTAACAAATCCTTTAATGTAACTCCTTGTTATCTTGTTTTTGTAAATATTCTGAATCGTTTCATAGGAATACTTCCAACAATTTCTCCTATCACACAAATACAAATCCTTAACAATATGCCAAACAACTTTTAGCAGGCTCATTCCTGTTATTCCATCAGACGATACATCCAAATTACTCACACCTGTTATCACCCTAGGCAATTAGATATTCATTTTATTTTTATTTGTTTTTTTTTAATCTCAGTCTTTCAGAATTTTAATATTTTTTTAATTGCCACACATTAGATTTTTCCCAGACAGGTTTTCAGACAAGATTTTTCAATTTTTTAAAATCAGATAGGATTTTTTTTTCAAATGTGTTTTTGTGGTCATAATCATATTTGATTCTTTTTGACAATATAGAATAATAATAAAATAAATTTTATTTGGGATGATGAATAGAGGTTGTTTATTGCGTCTGATTTTTCATTTTCTGAACATATTTCTGCAAGTTCTCTGTGACATTTTTGGGAATAATGAATCATTCTTAAAGAGAAAATGAATAATCCAGCCATAGATAGTTGATATATTACCATGATATTTATATGCTAAAACAGTAAAAACTGGCAAAAAAGTTAATGTTTATTCTTACTTAAGAATATATTGTACGTCATTATAATATCATATTCTTGATTCTTCTTTCATAGTTGCTAAAACTTATAATAGATTAATATAGATAGTAGTATAACATTTTCATTTATTTACTTTATATAACATATGGATAAATCTACAGCAATATATTTACGTTGCATTTCCGTCTCAAGGTAAACGGTCTAGCACACTATAGATCTCTTCTTATTATCATTTCCTGAATACAGACACAACCAATATATATATATATATAGTTTATTACAATTAAGTTTTATCAAGAAATTATTAGCAAATCAAGTGTCTACTTAAAAAAATATTTATTTTCAAATAATTTTAAAAGATTGCTGTAAGATTTGATAAAAACTCAAATATCTTTTTATTGGCTGAATACTCTTGGGAAGTATATTTAGCTCCTATCCACATCCATAATTTTAATTGTGGAATAATTGATCTTCTAACAACAAAATAAAGTTATTTATAAAAAAACTTTCTGTTTCTAATTCACAAGTTATCTTTATTACCAAAGCAATTTACTTCAGAGGGGATCTTTAATTTCTAGTTAATCTGCCTTCTCAATTCTTGTCATAATGATTAAATGTTGCCTTAACTTTAGAATTATTGAAAAGTCCATTTTCAATTTAGCAAAACATTCCATTATAATTATTTTTAAGAAAAGTGCTCTGAGATAAAGTCTGCAGTCTTTAAATAGTCTCTCCAAACAAATAATATTCTTGATTTTTATCTAACATAGCAAGAAACTGAATGTTTCACTAATAACTTCTTAAGATACTCCATAAATAATATCAGCTTCATATTAAGGCTTAAACGCTATTTATGACTTGTGGAAAAAAATGTCAGTAACTGTCATTTGGGAAATCTGAATTTTATTTCTTCAGACCGAGGTTTTGTCAGTCTCCGAACATTCATTATTAAAACTAGTAACTGATCAAGAAAGTTCCATAAACAATCTTGTAAGTTAGATGATTGGTTTTTTTTTAAATAAATATTATGGGAAATTAAATAGTTCTATACATATTATATATCATATGTATTGGATCATATAACTGTTATGTGTAACCAAACCCTGGTATACTAAAGCATGAACGTAATATAATTTTGAATCTTCACCAGATATTTAAATGCATATACTGATGTTTATATCCAGTTTATTAGTTGAATTTAATTTAAATCTTTTAAAATCTTGTATACTGATTGTCTGAATTTAATTGATGAATTTTTATTATTATCTTTATTGAAGTTATTTGGACTCCTACTCTCATCTTCAGTGTTAAATTCACAGCACTTTGGCTGATGTGCCCTTCAACTTTCTTTTGGTATTACTTCAAATTTCATGTTGAACTTGAGAGCCTTCTCAGAATTAGAAACTTAACCCTTTATTTAATCTTCTCTATCTGCTTCAGTCACATCATTCCTGACATCAATGGTATGTTTCCTGATATTTTTTTTGTAAAAAACCTCTTTTGGTGGATATTTACTTCTCTGCAACCATGCAGAATAGCCCCTACTTTATCTGCTTCCATCCCATTATTCCTAACATCAACAGTATGCTTTTTTGACATTTTATTAGTCAAACACCTTCTGGTGGATATTTACTGCAACATTTTCACAGGTCCAGCTGGTTATAATTATTTTACCTTTTAAACTTACTTTCTTGCATGTAAGGAATTAAATTAACATTTTTTTAGAAAATAAATTGGTAATCATGATTAATGACCTTGATGGCCTGCCAAGCTTAGTGACTATCAATGAGAAAAGAAAGGGCAGAATCCCTCTGTTAAAGCAAAATCTTAAACAGTCCTATAATCTGAAATAACCTGGTTTTGGAATTTATTGAAAATATTTTTGTTCTTATGAAAACTGTTTTTGATTTTTTTAATTTAAACCCTTTTTTTGTTATTGGTTTCATCATTCTTTTTCAATGGAGTTTTTAAAGATTATCTTGAAAGATTAGAATTGATTTTTATTAAATATCTAAATAGGAAATAGGTTGAAAAATCAATTCACATTTGTCTGATAACCTACATGCATGAACAGATTTCACCTATGAAAACTGAAATATGCTTTTTTTTATTTTAATTTTAATCATATGGATCTTGTTAAATTTTTTACAAAAATGCCAAAAACAAAAATTCATTTTATTGTTTTTGTATTTTTGACAAATTTCATCTTAGAATATTCAATTTTTTTTCACTTGTCAAATAATTATTTTGATGGCCCCAATAAATAGGAAATATTCGATTTATCGCACAATGTATATTGCTGCATTATAGAGAAAAGTAAGATAAAAAAAAAATAGGTTTGAACTACAAAATATTGCTTCAATCGAAGCTTAATTTTAATATTCATGTTTTTGCATTTTAAAATCTTTTTTTTTTGTAAATTTTACCAATAACTACCAGTTGATCAATCAATTATTTGAAAGCATTTTGTTTGTTTTTTTACTTCTTTTGTCTTACCATCAAAGATCATTATTTGATATATACTGTTTCATGAACATAAGAATTATTTATGGGTTAAAAAATCTATATAACATATGTTTAACCCGTAAAGCAGAGGTACCCAGCAACAAGTCTTGAGATGCGAATTGCAGCCTTTCACTATTAATCCAGAGACAATCGTTTTAAAAAATGCAAAAAAAAATGATACAACTATATCAAGTAATCCATGACAAGAAAATATAAAAACTTTGATTAATACATTCAAGTTTGATAGCACTCATTTCTTTGTGGCAAAATTTTTCTCATTGGATTTTTTTTTCATCTTGTTTCTGTGTCCCTTTAAATATTTTCATTTTTAATATAGATTTACATTTGTTTTTAAAATCTCTCACTTTAACAAATGCCAGCTGATCAAAACTCTTTATTCTTGTTATACTAACATAAAACAAGCTACATGAAAACTTTTAAATAAAAGTATTTATCAATATGTATAGTTTAATTGTGAACAGGAGTTGAAATTGAGGAATTGAAGAAAATATTTGCATGTAATATTATGCATGTCATTAATGAAGATATGCCATATAAATAAGAAATTTAATTTGAATTTTTGTGTAGATTTGAAATTAACAACAGACTAGTCTCAAAGTGACATTTGAGGCTTGAGGTTGAAATGCGAGGGCCTTTGACCTATGTAGGTGAGAAAGTTCTTAGGTTAATGTGGTTGTGGAAAGTTACTTACCGCAAAAGATGCCCTCACGCCTTCCCAGCTCCAGACTTAGTGAGAAGAAAGAAGAAAAAAATACAAGATGGCGCCCACAACCTTATGTAAATGATGTGTTCTTGAGATGTCTCGTAGAATTGTGGCAAGCAGCGTGAATAGGCAAATTAGCTCACCCTGTAACGTTTATAAAATCTGAACGCTGGGCGAATTCAGTCAGTGCGTTTTTGGAGCTCGCCGGTGACTGTTCGTTTGCTATTGTCTGTTGGTTTCCCGAGACTGTTCGTTGCTATTGTCTGTTGGTTTCCCGTGACCGTTTATTACTGTCGTCAGTTGGCCCCACGGATTACTGTGTTTAGTTGTTTTTGGCGCGCCACCACCCCATTTTACTACAGTTAATTGTGACAGCTTAGTTTATGTTTTTATGGCCAAGATTTGGATTTGTTTATGGTTAATTTTTGGAAACTAGAAATTTAGATTTCAGAGTGTTTTAATTTTGAATAAGATCTTTAAGTAAGATTTTTGATATTTTGGATTTGACTTTTTGGACAAGCTGAAGCCAGACTTGTCCTTGCTTAGGTCAGTCCTGAGATGGAGATGAAGGAGGATGTGTCTTCGCATTGTGGAAAAGAACTCCCTCACTTTGCATGACGAATCACATACTACACAAGCCAAGTAACAGAATAGACCTTTTGGAGCACTGGCAATGGATGAAAGAAAGAAGGCACACATTTATGTACCCCATGGCTGAGGGTACAGGAAGGAATTTTAGTGCAGTCACTGATAATAGATGTATCTTGTAGAAAGCCTGAAGCTGGTGCAAGTAATCAGGGGATTGGTACTCAAAGTTAGTGGCCCCTAAAGTCCATCCATTAAGTGCCAGCTATGGTACACACATACAATGGAATTGATCAAATGTAAGTAAATCATCATTGTTGTCTGTCAAAATCTTGTGTAAAAACTTATCTGTCTTCACAATTATAGTTAATCCCTACTGCAATTCAATTTTAGCATTTAGACATACTCACTAATAAAATATTTTTGTAATATAAAATAAAATTCACACTTCTTAACTGGAAAGATAATTACTTTCAAAAGAAATTAGTTTCCCTGGAATGGGAATTATTGTTATTATCATTATTATTAATATTGCAATAGTTGTATCATTAAATGATCTAATTCATTTATTTTTCTCTTGTTGGTTCATTTGAAGATTTATTGATTCTTAAGGTGCAAAGCCTGTTGTTTCATAAAAACATCTAAGATTAATATTTTTCTTCAGTACTATTTCAAATTATATTGATAATTAAAGGCTAACACCTTTTTTGTAAATAGAAGACATGTATTTGTAAATATATTTAAAATGGTTTTATAGAGTATTTTTTCAAATTTATTGAAAATTCAGGATCACCTCACTTTCTTTGGTTTTATCTTTAACAACATAACAACATTTTTGGTCATTTAAAGCAAAATAATCATTGCTGAAAGGAATTAAAAGATTCATAACTTTTCAAAGGATATTTGCTTGAAAGCAAATGCAATGTAGCAACGATTTGACTACAGGGCCTTGCCTCTTACATTATCCCACTAACCCTTTATTAGTTTTATATAATAGTTCTGAAACTTTTCTTCCTTAGAAATATATTCCTGGGTTAAAGTCATAGCAAATGTTTACAATGAAGAGAAGTTATCTAAATGGGTATTCCACATGATGGATTTTTTGTTAGACCAAACAAAAATTTAACTGAAAGTAAAATATTTTACTGCTAAAAATCTCAAATGATGATTTAGTCTGAAGTAAGAGGATAATATACATCAAAATACCAAAAATATTTTAGCAATTCTGCTTTTTCTCATTTTACTTACAACTTCATACTTTCACTATTAGTTTGTATTTAAAGATACTAATTGTGATTATTAAGTCCCAAAACTATTTTTAATGTCTAACAAAATAAATAGAATGAAATAATTGGCATCGTACTTATTTTTAGTATATGGAATTAAAAATTGTTCTGATTTCTTTATCATCTCAGAACGTTCTAGCTACACGTGCCATCCTTTTGATTACACCAATGTGATGCACTGCAACCTTTTTTAAATGTATACCACACAGTTCTCTTAATTTTAGACATGATGATATTATACAAACACCTTGTCAGGCTATTTGATTTTAATATTATAGTCCAATAGACTTGAATTATTTTGATATTTATTATTTTGGAAATCAGGCTGTTTAATAACTAAAAAGTAATGTTTCAGGACTGTTTGAACTTTAGCCTGGAGCAGGAAAAACATGTGACAGACCAGTATGAGAATATAGCACTGAACTGCATTTTGTGAAAGAAAGCAGTTTATGACAGCATGGAGGATCCTGATAGTTCACAAAAAGAATTTTATGAATGAGAATTAAAATGGATCTGCCTTTAATCATCAGAAATTCTTAAAGAACTAACATTGAAAAAGATCAATACAGTCTGCTTAAGATTAAAACTTAGAGATGATCAGTTAAGATTTTATATAGATGCCACCCTGTCATATAATATAGGTCTTCACTTTAGTTACCCTTATTAATTCATATTCCCTTCATGTTGATAATGGTAATAAAACTGATTGGGGATTAAAAATTCTTGTATGGGTTGATGGTCATTCATGTTTTTCTATACTAGTCATGATAGGTAAGCAATCGTTGTTGGCTTTGACTTATGTCCAAATATCATGTTCATGTGGCTTATCCCCTATTTTTGATGATGCCTATGTTTGACATGATTTAGGTAAACAATAAATATGATAAAATCAATACAAATGATTCATTTATTAATAAAACATGATAATTTTTATAAAGGCATAATACAATACAATCATATTTCAAATAGAATAAAAAAGAATATTGAGACCTGTTCAACTTTTTCAGTATTAAGTGTCAATCATCTCATTTAGAGAGGAAAGCAAGTTTGCCATAGTAAATGGATGAAAGAAGAGTTTTTATGTGTGAAAGAGTATTGGAATCAGATATTTTAATGTTTTTTTTTTGTATTATTATAAGCTTATATCTGATATCATAGTTAGTAGTTTATTGTGACTATTGTGATTACACAATTATGATGATGATAATAGTAAATTTAAACTAACTTATAAATATCCTCAAAACAATGAACATGTTAAGTCCATCAGTTGGTTAACAGGGATTTTAATTTTACAATATGCATTTTTATCTCTCTACATCTGCATTTATTGATACAGCAAATAATTTCTTGGAATTGTGATTAAATAAGCTGAAGGTATAAGTACCCTTGAATAAAGTACTACTCCCTTATATCCTCCAAAATGGTTCAACCTCCTGAATAATGTGTTTTTTAACTTGCCAAGCAAAGAAAAACATTTGTAGAAAGAATTTTTCTTAGTATTAAATGACATTTTAAAAAAAACAAACAGGGTAAAGGTTTTAACCATCCATCATATCTTTGAGAATAAATATTCCCTTGAACATTCTGAAATATATTTAATTTTTTTTTTACAGATAAATAAATAAATAAATAAATATATATACATATATATATATATATATATATATATAGGGAGAGAGAGGGACAGAGACATGTTGAGAATACCAATTAACATACCATTAGTTGTTTATTGTTTATATAATAATAAGTATTCTTTGAATGCTTGCCATTGTGAACATTATTGCTAGGTGATTTATTTGTTAAATGTTTGTCAGGTTTATAAATCAAAAAGAAGATGGAAACCATAATTCTTAGAAATGTGCACAAATGATACAAAAATCTTTTCCGTCATATTAACTTTAATATAAAGAAGGGGTGCAATTAATGAAATAATTTAAAGGTTGATATGTTGTCAAACAAACAAAACAAAAAAACTGAGATAATCTAATAATATAATAGATTCATTTTTGTTTTTTGTCTAAAAATATACTTATGTGCATTTATAAGTTTTATGGTCTTAACTCTTAGAAGCTCTTGGATAAGTTTTGAGCCAGAATTGCTATAGTTCCGTTTCAAACATACTTATTTAGTACTGAGGTAACACCGGCTACAAATAGACTAGACCTGCCATGACTGATACTGCCTTGGTTCTGCTTTGCGTAGTTGCCAATTAGCAGCAACTGAATGAGTCTTTGATGTAGTGATTGTGCATGCTGATAGGAGGTTAATCTCAGCTATCCTTTATTTCTTGAATTATTCCTTCAATACAGGGTGACCCACAAAAACGGGCCCCAATTCTAATTAGGCCTCGTTTCTTAGTGTTTTGTCCAAATGAAATGAAACTTTGGTCATAACTA